>MU562415.1:8129426-8151926 GCA_024362625.1 Silurus asotus
AGTGATGGTGGTGATCAGGGTGATGGTGGTGATCATAGTGATGGTGGTGATCAGGGTGATGGTGGTGATCATAGTGATGGTGGTGATCAGGGTGATGGTGGTGATCAGGGTGATGGTGGTGATCAGGGTGATGGTGGTGATCAGGGTGATGGTGGTGATCAGGGTGATGGTGGTGATCAGGGTGATGGTGGTGATCAGGGTGATGGTGGTGATCAGGGTGATGGTGGTGATCAGGGTGATGGTGGTGATCAGGGTGATGGTGGTGATCAGGGTGATGGTGGTGATCAGAGTGATGGTGGTGATCAGAGTGATAGTGGTGATCAGAGTGATGGTGATGATCAGATTGATGGTGGTGATCAGGGTGATGGTGGTGATCAGAGTGATGGTGGTGATCAGAGTGATAGTGGTGATCAGAGTGATGGTGATGATCAGATTGATGGTGGTGATCAGGGTGATGGTGGTGATCAGAGTGATGGTGGTGATCAGAGTGATAGTGGTGATCAGAGTGATGGTGATGATCAGATTGATGGTGGTGATCAGGGTGATGGTGATGATCAGAGTGATGGTGATGATCAGAGTGATGGTGGTGATCAGAGTGATAGTGGTGATCAGAGTGATGGTGATGATCAGATTGATGGTGGTGATCAGGGTGATGGTGGTGATCAGGGTGATGGTGGTGATCAGAGTGATGGTGGTGATCAGGGTGATGGTGGTGATCATAGTGATGGTGGTGATCAGGGTGATGGTGGTGATCAGGGTGATGGTGATGATCAGAGTGATGGTGATGATCAGAGTGATGGTGATGATCAGAGTGATGGTGATGATCAGAGTGATAGTGATGATCAGATTGATGGTGGTGATCAGGGTGATGGTGGTGATCAGAGTGATGGTGGTGATCAGAGTGATGGTGGTGATCAGAGTGATGGTGGTGATTAGAGTGCTGGTGGTGATCAGGGTGATGGTGGTGTTCAGAGTGCTGGTGGTGATCAGAGTGATGGTGGTGATTAGAGTGCTGGTGGTGATCAGAGTGCTGGTGGTGATCAGGGTGATGGTGGTGTTCAGAGTGATGGTGGTGATCAGAGTGATGGTGGTGATTAGAGTGCTGGTGGTGATCAGAGTGCTGGTGGTGATCAGGGTGATGGTGGTGTTCAGAGTGCTGGTGGTGATCAGGGTGATGGTGGTGATCAGAGTGCTGGTGGTGATCAGAGTGCTGGTGGTGATCAGAGTGCTGGTGGTGATCAGAGTGATGGTGGTGATCAGGGTGTCACAGTATAAACCAATAAAACATTTTATTTTACACTCCAGCAGTGAGAAGTGCAGCACTGTCCATCTCCAGCATCTCATGGATTCACACCAGAACAAGAACATTAAGGTGTGTGATGACCACTGGCATCATCTTAATCCTCTAAATCTGAACCTCAGTCAGAACTGTGTTCAATTCTACACACACACACACACACACACACACACACACACACACACACACCAAACCAACATCACATCCCCAACCAGTTCAGACAGCAGGAGCCTGGAGCTCCTCCTTGTTCTTCTTCTTCTGGTCATCCTCTGTTCTGATATTTGACTTCTAAAGCTAGATGATCTTCAGAGGCGTGCTCCTCATGTTCCTCACTCCACCACCTCGCTGTAGTAGTAGCGCTGAGCGTTTTTGCTCAGGTTCCAGCCGGCGGCTCGGTACTCCAGCAGCTCCAGCAGCAGCAGGCGGCTCATGGAGCTCAGATCATCCTGCAGAAGAAAACCATCTCTCAGCAGGAAGAAAAGCTCATCCATCCGCCCCGTGTTCTGCTTCTCCAGCTGCTCACCAACACGGTGTAACTGCAGAGCCAAGCAGTCCACCTACACACACACACACACACGCACATCAAATTAATCTGTAAACAAAAGTTCTCCTTGAAAACAATTTTGTGTGTGTGTGTGTGTGTGTGTGTGTGTGTGTGTGTGTGTGTGTGTGTGTGTGATCCTCTACTTCACCTCTACTTCATTAACGAGTGCATCAGGCTGAGCCAATCTAAACAAACAATCATAAACCGGTTCCACCAGAGCCGCCATCGGGCTGTTATTCACCTGCACACACACACACACACACACACACACACACACCATCATCGGTATTGTAGCTGATGAAACACCACTGCAGGAGCGACTCACACTCACTGTGTCTCTCACACACACCTTGAGTCTGTGGAAGATGTTACAGAGGAGCGAGACGACACACACCCACTCATCCAGGGATCTCCTGCGTGTCTCCTCACGTCTCATAAACTCCTGCTGCAGCCGAGTCAGCATGCTCCTCCTGAACACACTCGTACTGCTCTGCTTCACCTCCACCTGCCATACAGCATCATCACCCTCATCATCACCATCATCCTCCTCTTCTCCGAAAGGAGAGAAGCTCCGCCCCCGTGTGTGATGTCATCGTCTTACCTGCACTAAGGTACAGCAGATGTGTCCTGCGTCTCTGCACAGGGACACGTCCCTCAGAGCCTCCTCCATGATCAAATCACACAACTTCACCAAGTCCACTCTGCTGGGATCTGTCACCACACACACACACACACACACACACACACACACACACACACACACACACACCATATCAGGTGTTCAGTAGGTGTTACCTCAATGTTAGTTACTCAGGAGTAAATCAGGTGTTCCTCAGCTGTTACTCTGATGTAATTCAGGTGTTACTAAGTTGTTCCTCTGATGTTCCTCTGATGTTCCTCGGGTACCTGTCAGTGCTGTTTTCACCATCTGCTGTGTTTCTGTGTTTAAAGCCTGAAGCTTCCATTCTTCTGCCTGCTCCATCCTGACAACCAGATCCCGTTTCCCTTTAACACACACACACACACACACACACACACACAGGTCAGCTGCACCAGTTCTCCCCCAGGTGAGGTGCTACAGGTGAAACTGCTCGCGGTTCCTCAGACTGCAGGTTGATCTCAGGGTGATGGAAGATCTGTAACAGGTTCCAGTGAAACCTTATAAATGACGTAATAACTCACCGTAATGAGCGCGAGCGGCGTGTTGTGACGGAATCGCTCGTACGCGGCTCGTGCCCCCTGAGGACCCCCAGGTAGGGGGCAGGTGACCTCAGCGATCGCCTGATTGTAAACACACGCACTGATTAAATAACCGTCAACTATTTAATTAAGAATCGATGTCAAATGATATTTATTTTTATATCAATTTGTTGATTTAATATTTAAAAAATACTAAACGCAAAGAATTTCACGACACAGACACCGTTATATAAAGCTCCGATCTGCGCATGCGCAGTGATCCATCTCTGCATTACGATTAACAGTATACAAAATAAATTCAATAATTAAAAAATGAATAAATTAGCATTTGTTTAAATAATTCATATTTTAAATGAGAAATAGAAGCTTTATCTCTTTAAAGACAGTGTTAAAAGCGCTCTATAAAAAAAATATCGAATTTTAATAATTTAAAAAAGTGCACTGTGATCACAAGTTATATAATATATTACCCCCAAAAGCAATTATTTTCGTAAAATACACATTAGATTAAACTATATTCCAAATTTTTCAAACTATGAAGTTAATAAAGTCATTATTATTTTAATTAAATGTTTCATTGTAGAAATCACAAGTGCAGGTATAAAGACTGCCGCTAGGAGGCGACACAAAGCACAAGGTTCATAAACACGGAAATAATCATGAATTAGTGTAAATTAATGCTTTGTAAAATATTAATAAATAATTATAGGATGATTGTAATTAAGGATAAAAAATATAGAATAAATCGTGCACAATGTTATAATGTCAACAACATATTTACATTTTAAACAGAAATTCAGCCACAAGTCCACACACACACACACACACACACACACACACACACACACATGGCAGTTTGTTTGTTTTATTGTGAACTTACAATGTTTTTCCTTCTTTTTTTGTATATTGTTTTAATACTGCTGCTTTACTACATGACAGTGCAAAAAAACCTTCTGTGTTTCAGTTATAAATATTTTCACTTTGATACAAAAAACTAAACTACTAAACCCTCGAGTCAGACGCTACCTTCAAGATCATCAGTCAGGATTTGTACAGTAAACATTATGACATCATCATTGGCCTTGTGATATCATCACATTTTTTTTTTCCCTTTTAGAGAGAGACGAAGAAATCACAACACGTCGGAGAAGCGATTATGCATGGCACAATGACTGCTTTTATACTGGAGGAGGAAGTGTGTGGTTTGGGACACGTCCATGCTGATATTTGGTGATGAGTTGTAATTGATTAATAATAATGAGTGGGCGTGGCCTGACTCACCTGTTCAATGGCAGTGACATCATCAGGGAGGAATGACGCATGCTGATGAGACGGTCATTGACGTTATTAGTGATTACACAGGAGAGTAACACACACACACACACACACACACACACACACACACACACACACACACACACACACAGTTCAGAGACATGAGCAGGATCGCTGCCCACTCGACGTGTTTTTTTCCCGCCAGTCAGAATACTTTTTATGGTTTATATGTATTTATAGTGTAATGAATCACAAAGCAGCAGTTTCCCTTCCAGCCAATCAGCTTCAAGCACCGTTCCACAAATCACCAAGCAGAACTCTGCCGAGGCTTTGATCCCAGGCCACCTCCGTTTCCATGGCGATTAAGCAGGAAGTCCTAACGTTCCGTTCCGTTCCGACCGTTTGTATGTTTGTTTTTTTTTGTGTTTTTTTTGAATGATTATCGTTGTTGTTTTTTACACGTGGTTACATATGCTGCGTGACGGGAGTGACGTAATTCCGGGGGAACATTCCGGTCTGCCCGTGACACGCCCCTTTCCACCAGTTAGGGTCGGAGTTGTCCAGGACCTGCACCAGATCTCCGCGTCGGAACCCGAGCTCACCATCCTCCTGAGGGTCGAAGTCGAACAGAGCCTGCACGTAGGACGCATGCTGGAAGACACACACACACACACACACACACACACACACACACACACACACACACAAAATAATTAAAAAGAAAAACACCCTGACTGAAGGTGGTGCTGTGTTTTATTTAAGTGTCTCCTCCTCATGCCCTGCTCTCTATACTCAGGCGCTGTGTTCTAAACATCTCCCTGTTCTGAAGGACCATGCTCACTGCCTACTGCACATAACACAAACCCCATCCAGCACCATCAGATGCTGGAGATGTTCCACTAGATTTTAGATTGTTCTTGTGGACATTTGATGATCAGCTGCAAGGCTGTGAGTAAAGTCAGGTACTGATGTAGGTGAGAAGGTGAGGAGATCTGGGGTGCAGTCAGTCTTCACATTCCAAAGGTGTTCAGAAAGTTTGAGATCAGAGCTCTATAGCAGATCACTCAAGATCTGCAATTGTGTGTGTGTGGCAGAAAAAGTCAGGTGTCCCAATACTTTTGACCACACAGTGCATGCGGTCTGATAGGTCATGTGATGATGGGGTGGGCGTGGCCTGGCTCACCTGCGGCACCTGTTCGATGTCGCGCAGGAAGATGGGCTGGTTTCGGGAGACGGAGGTGGAGCGGTGATAATCCACCAGGGAGTTGAGGGAGTTGAACTTCACCACCCACAGGAAGTACTTCCCCGCCCCGTCCCTCAGAACCTTAAAGTGCTGCACGTCGTTCCCAAACCTGAGGAGGGAGAGACAGAGAGAAGTGGAAAAAAAAGAATATGTTTGATAATAATATTATTCAGAGTGAAATGAAGAATGGAGCTGAGAGAGGAATAGAGTGTGTACTTGACGGAGAGAGAGAAATCCCCCGGTGCGCTCTCGCTCTCTCGGATCAGAAAAGCTCCGTCGTGTCTCTGTTTATTCAACATCTCCTCCGCCTTCACCCTCGGCATCTTCCCATAAAACCACCTGCACGTGTGTGTGTGTGTGTGTGTGTGTGTGTGTGTGTGAGAGAGAGAGAGAGAGAGAATGTGTGTGTAAAGTCGAAGACACCACACAGAAGATATAATAACACACAGTGATGTGACTGTGGAACTCACGGGTGTGGCTTCATCTCAATGTAGTTTTTGGGGATGAACCCCTCTTTCCCGTACAGCTCAGCTTTATACCAGTTCTGATCACACTCTTCATTTAACACCTGTCTCACATACACACACACACACAACAAAGATGAGAATAAACACAAAAACACACACCAAAATAGTGTACAGTGAGTGTGTCCAATCAATGTGTACTGTAGGAGTGTGTGCAGTGAGTGTACAGTGAATGAGAGAGAGAGAGAGAGAGAGAGAGAGTGTGTGTGTGTGTGTGTGTGTGTGTGTGTGTGTTGAGAGTACAGTGTGAGTGTACACTGAGAGTGTGAACAGTAAGAGTACAGTGAAATTGTATACAGTGAGAGTACAGTGTGAGTTTACAGTGTGGGTGTACAATGATTGTGTACTGTTGGAGTGTGTACAGTGAGAGTACAGTGTGAGTGTAAAGTGTGAGTGTGTACAGTGAGTGTGTACATTGATTGTGTACTGTGGGAGTGTGTACAGTGAGTGTGTACTGTGTAAGTGTGTGCAGTGAGTGTACAGTGTGAGTGTACAGTGAGTGTGTACACTGATTGTGTACTGTGTGAGTCTGTACAGTGGGTGTACAATGAGAGTGTGTGTGCAGCGAGAGTGTGTGTGTGTACAGTGAGAGTGTGTGTACAGTAAAAGTGTGTGTGCAGCGAGAGTGTGTGTACAGTGAGTGTGTGTGCAGCGAGAGTGTGTGTGCAGCGAGAGTGTGTGTGTGTGTGTGTGTGTGAGAGAGTGTGTGTACAATGAGAGTGTGTGAGAGTGTGTGTACAGTAGGTGTGTGTGTGTGCAGTTAGAGTGTGTGAGAGAGTGTGTGTGCAGAGAGAGTGTGTGTACAGTGAGAGTGTGTGTGTGTACAGTGAGAGCGTGTGAGAGTGTGTACAGTGAATGTGTGTGTGTGCAGTGAGAGTGTGTGTACAGTGAGAGTGTGTGTGCAGCGAGAGTGTGTGTACAGTGAGAGTGTGTGTGCAACGAGAGTGTGTGTGCAGCGAGAGTGTGTGTACAGTGAGAGTGTGTGTGCAGTGAGTGTGTGTGCAGTGAGAGTACAGTGAGTGTGTGTGTGCAGTAAGAGTGTGTGTGCAGTGAGAGTGTGTGAGTGTGTGTGTAGTGAGAATGTGTGTACAGTGAGCGTGTGTGTACAGTGAGAGAGTGTGTGTGTAGTGAGAGTGTGTGCAGTGAGAGAGTGTGTGCAGTGAGTGTGTGTGCAGTGAGAGTGTGTGTGCAGAGAGAGTGTGTGTGCAGTGAGTGTGTGTGCAGTGAGAGTGTGTGTGCAGAGAAAGCAAACCCTGCTTAAATCCTGTTTCTGTATAAAACACACAAAGCACACACTCACACAAACAAGCTACAAGCTTTTCTTTTCCTCATAATAGAGAAAAATAAACATTTTCTCCTGATCTGCTCTCAGTCTCTCACTCTCTCTCTCTCTCTCTCTCTCTCTCTCATACCTTTAGTATCTCTCCACGTTTGAAGCTCAGCTCGTCGTCTGCAGTGGCGTTAAAGTCATACTTGGCGATGGCCTCCATGACAGAGGCTCAGCGTGGTGTCCCTGACGTGTTGATGGCGTGACGGAGGAGCGAATGTTCTACTTCAGTAGCTGCTGTTAGAAATAATAATAATAAATGAAACAGACGAGTGTCTGTACACACGTTAACCCTGCAGTCAGATCTTCAGGAACAGGGCGAGAGCTTCTACCAGACTCCTGATCAGAAATGTATAGAGAAATGTATAGAGATGTGTAAATATGTATAGATATGTGTAGAAATGTAGTAGAAATGTATAGAGATGTGTAGAAATGTAGTAGAAATGTATAGAGATGTGTAGAAATGTATAGAGATGTGTAGATATGTACAGATGTGTAGAAATGTATAGAGATGTGTAGAAATGTATAGATATGTGTAGAAATGTATAGATATGTGTAGAAATGTAGAAATGTATAAAAATGTGTAGATATGTGTAGAAATGTATAGAAATGTGTACATATGTGTAGAAATGAACAAAGACGTGTAGAAATGTATAGAAATGTAGTAGAAATGTATAGAGATGTGTAGAAATGTATAGAGATGTGTAGAAATGTATAGAGATGTGTACAGATGTGTAGAAATGTATAGAGATGTGTAGAAATGTATAGAGATGTGTAGAGATGTGTAGAAATGTATAGAGATGTGTAGAAATGTATAGAGATGTGTAGAAATGTATAGAGATGTGTACAGATGTGTAGAAATGTATAGAGATGTGTACAGATGTGTAGAAATGTAGTAGAAATGTATAGAGATGTGTAGAAATGTATAGAGATGTGTACAGATGTGTAGAAATGAAGTAGAAATGTATAGAGATGTGTAGAAATGTATAGAGATGTGTACAGATGTGTAGAAATGTACAGATGTGTAGAAATGTACAGATGTGTAGAAATGTTTAGAGATGTGTACAGATGTGTAAAAAATGTACAGATGTGTAGAAATGTATAGAGAAATGTACAGATGTGTAGAAATGTACAGATGTGCAGAAATGTATTGAGAAATGTACAGATGTGTAGAAAAGTATAGAGATGTGTGGAAATGTGGAAATGTATAGAGATGTGTACAGATGTGTAAAAATGTACAGATGTGCAGAAATGTACAGATTCTTCAGCATTGAGTAAAAAGGAAAAACACTCACCCCGAAATCAGGATCCTGTAAAAAGAAAGAGCGCTTTATCGTCACTTCCTGTCGTGTTTTAAACCCCAGATGAAAACAAACAGTGAATAATAAACACTTCCGGATTCAGTATTTATATAAATAATATTTATGTTGTTTTTTTTGTGCTCGTGAACAGCACGAGCTCCTTCTCTGTCTGCGGACCTGTCACTACCCGAGAGCCTCAGTGCGCATGCGTGAACACCGTGCGCCTGCGCGGTGCATGTCGTCAGGCTGTAAGTGCGCATGCGGGATTCCAGTGAACTGCTGCGTGCGATTCAACCACATGCAGAATTTATAATAAAGTCATTAAATCATTGTTCCGCTTCTTCTCCTGCTTTATTTCATCTCTCTGCCTCCTCAAGTGCACTGCTTTCATTTACTTTCATTTATATAACAGTGTAAAATCTCCCTCCTAAATATTCAGGAGAGTTTTTGAAAAATAATTGAACACAGAATTTTACCAGATGATTTATTGCTAAGAAAATAATCTCTGAATATTAAAATTTATTAAATCATTTTTGAAATTAGATTGAGATCTGAAATTAACTTCCATTTCAGCCACTAAAGATGTTAGTAATCAGGAAATGTTATAAATCAGAGAGAAGCTGCAGTGTAATATTAAAGTTTATGACTGAATTTTAAATATAATACTCTCTTTAAGAGAAAAATCAATTCTGTGACTCAAAATAACACAAAGGTCTCATAAAAAACTCACAACTGACAACTAAATACAACAAAATACAGTTTGTGAATAGAGAATTAAGGATGAATGTTTTTGTGTATAAATCGACATGATTTTGTAAATAGATGAAGAGAATTTAAAGTAAAAAGACACAAAATTGAAAAAATCTAAAGATGATTAGACTCTTCTACAGATCTAAAGATTTACATTTTTTTGCAAAAGTACAACTAAAATCGAACAGGAACTAAATCACACACACACACACACACACACACACACACACACACATACACACACACACACACACACACACACACATGGTCTATGTGCAGTGTGTGTGTTTGTGTGTGTGGTCTATGTGCAGTGTGTGTGTGGTTTATGTGCAGTGTAGGTGTGGTATATGTGAAGAGTAGGTGTGGTTTATGTGCAGTGTAGGTGTGGTCTATGTGCAGTGCAGGTGTGGTATATGTGCAGTGTAGGTGTGGTTTATGTGCAGTGTAAGTGTGGTTTATGTGCAGTGTAGGTGTGGTATATGTGCAGTGTAGGTGTGGTTTATGTGCAGTGTAGGTGTGGTTTATGTGCAGTGTAGGTGTGGTCTATGTGCAGTGCAGGTGTGGTATATGTGCAGTGTAGGTGTGGTTTATGTGCAGTGTAGGTGTGGTTTATGTGCAGTGTAGGTGTGGTCTATGTGCAGTGCAGGTGTGGTATATGTGCAGTGTAGGTGTGGTTTATGTGCAGTGTGTATATATATTTTACTTTGCATGAACACAAAGAAGGTTGTGTGATGTAGCTTTATTTCTATAAGCTGTCAGTACTTTGCTCAGAACAGCATTGCCAGCATAGAATCAAATCAAATCAAATCAAATCAAATCAAATCAAATCAAATCAAATCAAATTTTATTTGTCACATACATACAGGGTACAACATGCAGTGAAATGCGACATGCAAAATCATGTGTTGTATATGTGTTTATGTGCACTGAGTGTGTGTGGCTTATGCAGTGTGGGTATGGTTTAGGCACAGTGTGGGTGTGGTCTGTGTGGGTGTGGTTTATGCACAGTGTGGGTTGTGTGGGTATGGTTTATGCACAGTGTGGGTGTGGTCTGTGTGGGTGTGGTTTATGCACAGTGTGGGTTGTGTGGGTATGGTTTATGCACAGTGTGGGTGTGGTCTGTGTGGGTGTGGTTTATGCACAGTGTGGGTGTGGTCTGTGTGGATGTGGTTTATGCACAGTGTGGGTTGTGTTGTGTGGGTGTGGTTTATGCACAGTGTGGGTGTGGTCTGTGTGGGTGTGGTTTATGCACAGTGTGGGTGTGGTTTATGCAGTGTGGGTGTGGTCTGTGTGGGTGTGGTTTATGCACAGTGTGGGTGTGGTCTGTGTGGGTGTGGTTTATGCACAGTTTGGAAATCTCCATATGAGCACTGCTCCGTCTGTGCTGGTGCTGATGATGAATCTGTTGTTGGGACACAAACGAACGCTGCTGATGCTGCTGCTGTGGCCGACGCCTACGTGTGTGACATCACCATTCACATAACGCCACACCTTCACCAGCCTGTCGTCGCCACCTGGTGGGAAATCCAAGATATAAGAATGTTCACGTATCAAAACATTCAATACATTAAAATAAAATATATTATTTCTGTGTTATAAATGTTAATAACGCATGTGGGGAAATGTTTTTTTCTTACCGGAGATGAAGTTTTCTCCATCAGCGCTGATGTCCATGCCGTTAATGGAACCCGTCTGCGAGGCCTCCAGCTCTCTTATGGTCGCTCCATCATATACCTCCCAGTAGCCAATCTAACATAAAGGTCAAAGGACAGAAGCCTTTTAGTGGACCCTTCCTGTTTCATCCTGTTTTGTTATATCCTTTTACCCACTCTTTCTTTCTCACACACACACACACACACACACACACACACACTCACACACACACACACACACACACACACACACACACACACACACACACACACACACAAACAGGGTGGTACCTTCCGGTCTGTTCCGCTAGCAATGATCTGATATTCCTCAGGATGATAGCAGACGGTTTTAAACAGTGTGTTGGCCAAAACCATCTGATTCCTCACGAAGCGCCTGGAGAGAAAAACAGACAGACAAACAGAAAGACAGACGATCAGACAACCAGACAGACAGACAGTCAGACAGAAAAACAGACAGTCAGACAGAAAAGTCACAGACAGTCACTAAAACAGAAAGACAGATGGGCAGATAGACAAACAGACAGACAGATGAACTGACAGAAAATCAGACAGATAAACAATCAGACAGACAGAGAAGTGAGACAGACAGACAGAGAAGTGAGACAGACAGACAGAGAAGTAAAACACTGGACTGCACTTACACCAGGTCCCATATGATGCAGGCTCCGTCTGAACCCGCAGTCACACACTCCTTATCATTACTTTTAATTTTCACGTCGTTGACTGAAGCTCTGTGCTCCTTCATGCTGGCAATGAGTCTGTGTGTGTCCTGTAGGATCTCCCACACTCGCACCTACACCACCAACGCACAACAACACAACAACGTGGATAAAGGACCCACAAATCCAGAGTGACTGTGTGGTTGTTAATAAGGGTGTTAATAACCCACCCTTCCTTCTCCTCCTCCACTAATGAGGCGGGTGCCGTCGCTGGTGCTCGTTAGCGCCGTCACCCCCATATCGTGAGCGTTGGGGATCATCATCATCAGACGGCCGCTCTGAGGCGCGAACAGACGGATTTTCCCATCGTTCCATGCTTCACCGTTCACCATGACAACAAAACAGAACATTCACATTTACTGGCAATGCTGAAAAGTTCGCTCGCTCGCAGCAGTGTGGACTACAGTTACGATAAACAGCAGCACTTTATCATCTCACAAACGTTTAGGTGAGACGTTCCTCACCACTGTAGATGCTCCGACCGTCACGCATGATGCCGACAGCATTACACGTCATGTTTGGGACTCGGATCCGTAAAAGCTCTTTACTGGATAATGTGTGCCAGACGCGGATATCATCCTGAGAACAAGTGGCGAAGAGCTCTGAGGATCCTCTGAAAGAGAGAGTCAGAGAGCGACAGAGAGAGAGAGAAAGAGCGAGAGATGGATGAGGAGGACTGGTGAAACAGTAACTTTAGTGGTGAAGGTGAGAACTACATGTGAATGTCAGACTCTTACATTGCGAAGGCTGCGTCCCAAACCGCACTGCTGTGGCTGGTGGCGATGAGCTCCGGAGTGAAGTCCGTGTAGCCAAATCTGTAGATCTGAGACGCGTCGGTGCCCACAAACACCTGCTGACCTTCGCCACGCAGAGCCATGGACGTGACTCCGCCCTCCAACGTCACACTCCTGCTCACAGAAAGGGGGAGAGTGTAAGGTCAGCATTTCAGTCACATGACTTCTGTATTTTTTTGGTGTTGTTTTGCTATTTCTGTTTCTGTAAATATTTAATATTTTCTAATACTACTCTCTACAGTCTCATTCTTTAACTGTCTCACTCGCAGTGAAATATAATAATCCTCTTTTAATTTCTCTTAAATTTCTCATAACTGTCTCACTCTCTAAACGGCTCACTTGATAGTTTTGAAGCCTGTATTGGAGCAAATCCTGAATGTTCCGTCTCCTGATCCCACCAGCAAATCTCCTGTCTTCAGCATCTTTAGAACATTTACACCCTACAACACACACACACACACACACACACACACACACACACACACACAGCTTGTGGTACGCAGACATAAACTTCGATCAGCTGCTGCGAGTGGATTCTATGTTGACTTTCGCGCTCACTTTGTTGAATTTGTGCTTGGTTGGGCCACAGCTGTTCAGCAGACATCTCTCCACGTTCACCTTGAGGACGTCTCCAGTGGTGGTGCCGCAGTACAGGAACGTGTCATCCTCAGTGACCTGTAAACAGCCAAATGCACATCCTGATTGGTCAGAAACTGATGATGAGTTCTCCAGAACAGCAGCTCTGACAGTAGTGCAGGTTTATAATAAGGCACTCAATTGATCGTTTCCATAGCAACAGCTCATTCACAATTTAGTTAAAAAAAAAAAAAAAAAAAAAAACACCATAAATGTGTTTCTATGATTCGTTACAATATCTTTTTAGGACACGTAATAAGAAGAAAAAGAAGACAAAGAAGAAGAAGAAGAAAACATATAATAAAACTCACCTCTATGCACTTAATGACTCTCTTTAACTTCCCTATCTGACAGTCGGTGGGGAAGATCTTCTTGTTGGAGAGACTGAGCTTCCACACACGAAGCGAACCACTGCAGAGGAAAAACAGGGGGGGAACAAAATTTGGAATTTGTTAATACAGCCACATGTGCAACATCTGGATGAGTTCTGATTGATCTGATGTTGGTTATTGCCCTGAAGCTATGAAGCTAATGTGAGCATCAAAAGACAACGGTGGATATAAGAAAACATTTTTATAAACAACATACAAGCCAAAGATTCAACAATGTGTGTGTGTTTGTGTGTGTGTGTGTGTGTGTGTGTGTGTGATGTGTCTTACTCTCCGGCTGAGATGAAGACGTCGTCTCGGAGGTTGCAGTAGTTGATAGTGAGACAGTGACCCATGCTGTTAGCCGACGCCATACTCCTGCAGATCGCTTCCTTCTGCTTCACGCTCCACACCACGATACTGAACACACACACACACACACCAGATATTCTATACGATAATACATATAATACACACACTTCAGTCAGTGGTTACAGCAGCGTTCTGAGTGGTGATGTGTCTCATTTCAGTATTAAATCCTAAACCAGTCAGTGTTTTGTGATCAGACAGAATCAGGATGAAAGTGTACCTGCCATCGTCCTGTCCTCCCAGAGACACCAGGTAGTTCTCATTTGGAGAGAACGCAAGTGCTTCCACTTTGGCTTTGTGGAGAACGAACCGAGCGTAAATGTCTCTTTTATCAAAATCCCAGATGATCACATCAGCCTGAGGAAAGATTTATTACAATTACACAACATCTTTAATCGGAGAACCCAAGAACCTGACACGGGTTAGCATTGAGCTGGAGCAGAATTTTATTCACAGCTGCTACAGAGAGATGAGAAATTTGTATAAAAAAAGTGATCATTTCAAACTCAGAGCTTCTCTGTTCCTAAAAACCCACAGCTGTGTATACACTACGTCTGTCCCAGAGATTAGACGCTCACCTTGAAGCCCATGTAGGTGACCTGTCCGGACGCCAAGTATGTCCCACTCTTGGACAAGGCCACGCAGGAGATATTGTTGGTGTGTCCTTGGAGGAACCCCTGCTTCCCGTCCCGCAGGTTCTTGATGATGAGCGTGCAGCCGAGTGGGTAGATCAAGTGCTCTTGATCTGGGTGGACCTGCAGACCCGAGATCACATGACCTGCAAAAACAATAGCATTTCGATTTCAGGTTCATTCCTCAGTCTGTAGGTCTGAAACTTCTGCTGGGTTCTTGGGTTTCCTCCTTCATGACTTGGTGGATCGATGAGTGTGTGGAAATATGTTATTTATAAAAGTGCATAATTTTTTTCTAGTATCTTTATTATTATTATTATTATTATTATTATTATTATTATTATTATTATTATTATATAGACAGAACCCGAAACGGTTTAGGGTTTAGATTTATTTTACTGTTATTTCCTATTATTTGTGTGTGTGTGTGTGTGTGTGTGTGTGTGTGTGTGTGTGTGTGTGTGTGTGTGTGTCTCTACATTACCGTTGAATCCAATAACGGATTCGAGTTGAAGTTTCTGAATTTCCTGCGCCATCAGTGACTCTTCACAACACGGTTTAAAGTCTCAAAACGCAAAATTCGCAAGAAATGTAAAGTTTATAAACCGGAGGGTTTCACAGCAACTGAGCCCCAGAACCACCGAAATGTTTACAGCTGTAACTAAGCAACGGCGGTGACGTCATTACTCGCGACAAACATCGCGCTTTTATTTTTAGTGTCAAACTATTAACTTTAATGCAAACTGTAAAATAACAACATTATTAACAAATACGATTTAAACATTATCATGAATATTAATAATAATAATAATTATTATTATTATATGTGTGTTATTGTGGTATGAAGTGTTTAAATCAATCAGACACTGAGCGATAATTAGAAAATAAATGTACAGAAAAAAGAGGAATACACAAAAAGATCACACACACACAGAGTTTACAATTATTTATTAGTTGTGCAGAAAATAAATATAAATAAAAACTTCTAAGTGAATTTTCACTGCACAGGAATAACCTCTATAAATAAGTTACACACGACCTTTTACAGATCATAAAACATGTTCAGAATAAATTAGCATTTAATCGTATTGAATTCCCCAAACTTCCAGATTCTGGATCCTGAATTTGCCCCTGCATAGGACCGGACTGTCAAAAGTGTCACAACGTTCAGACTGTCCTGATCTGAGACTCGCGCTGAGACACAAAGCGTTTCCCCCGTCTCCACCTGACACACACACACACACACACACACACACACACACACACACACATAAGAAAACAATGCCATCATCATCACACATACATGGTAGACATACAAACACAATGACAGACAGTCATACAGACAGTCACAGATACATGGTAGACATACAAACACAATGACAGACAGTCATACAGACAGACAGACAGACAGACAGACAAGCAGACAGTTCAACATAGAGCCAGCCAGACAGGACATGTAGTTATACGGACAGGTAAACATACAGATAGACAGACAGACAGGTAGACATACAAACAAACAGACAGACAGACAAACAGACAGACAGACAGATAGGTAGACAGACAGGTAAACATACGGAAAGACAGACAGACAGACAGACAGACAGACAGACAGGCAACTCACCAATAATCAGCATATTGTCATCTCCACTCATGAAGCGAGGGGTCACAGCAGGGCAGACGGTGCAAGATGATGTCATCTCATTATGGCAAGAAGTAGACGCTGAGAAACCGGATGTGGAAGATGTAGACGATTCCTTCGTTCCTGTCGCCCCAGAAATGTGCAGAACAGTTTTCTGGTATCTCTCCATCGCTGGCCTCAGCTGGAACAGACATGTTTGTTTGTATATCATTATCATTATTACATCACTTCCTGTACAACACAGGTTTCATCTCGATTGGATAAATATTTTCATACCGTGAAGACAAAACACTCTCCAGTGCCAAAAAACTGAAGCTCTGCCCCCTCGTGCCTTCTCAGAGCCCAGTCTGAAGACAGAAATGCTCCACAGACCTGAGACAGACGGACAGACAGATGAATAGACAGACAAATATTACCTCTGTCAGTGCTCTGGTAATGTTCTCTCACATCAAATACACCAACAAATCAGCTCACAAAGAGACTTCGTTTCCTGTCTGATAATCTGAACTGATCTGTTACTCACCTCCTCGTCCACAGTTTTCAGGAGCAGAACCGTCGGCTCGTGGACTTCAACATGCTCATAAAAGCTGAAAATATAATCCATTTAAAATAATAAAACTACAGGAGATTTACATAAAACACTATAAATACACTGTTCATTACATGGAGAACATCACCATCATCATTCTCACAGTGTAATGAGATGAAGAGGTGATGGAAAGGAGATGAGAAGAAGGTGGAGAAAAGACTGAGAGGAGATAAAGAGGTGATGTGAGGAAGAGGTGGTAGATGGAGCAGAGAAACAAAGGAGGTGGAGAGAAGATAAAGAGGATTTGGTGAGTATATGAGGAGAAGGAGAAGATGGAGGGAAAATGGAGAGGATAGGAGAAAGTGGAAAAAAAGATGGAGAGGTAATGCAGAGGAGATGGTGAGGAGGAGGTGTTGGCTAGAGAGGAGATGGGGAGAAGGTGGAGAGGAAATAAAGGGGAGGTCAGGAGGGTAGGAGATGTTGAGAAGGAGGTGGAAGATGGAAAGGAGGTGATGATGATTGAAGGCATACGATGTGAGATCTCTGCCATGTTCCTCAGTGCTGTAGAGTCGTTCTGGTCTGAAGAGAGAAAAGCGCTCAGGAATCCAGGCCCAGACCACTCGCATCTCCATCTCACACACCACACTCGAGCGAAAATGCCTTAAATGCACACTCTGATAAGTACTGGAGAGAAACACACACACACACACACACACACACACACACACACACACACGCACCATTATAATAATATAATAGTAATGACTTTCAAACACCACTTTTACACACATTAAAAACCATCCATGGAAAGCTCCTCACCTCTTATGCTCGATCCCTCTGTGAATTAGTGCCTGTTTGTTAGCGTTGTAGAGGAAGTTCAGCTCCTTGCGTGTGGGCAGCTGGATACTGAAAGCTCTCTCAAGCAAAGCTTCAACGCTGCTGTGACGGTTTACGTTCTCCACGAAGCTTTTCATATCCTGCTTGAAATCATCTACATGGGCCACTCGAGAACTCACAGAGACCTTGTAGAGGCTGAGGAGTGCTAATGCTACACGGTACAGAACCTTGTAGCCCTCGACCAAGTAGACATCCAGCACTCGGACGGCGTAGCTGAAAGGCAGGTCTGCAAAGATCCACATGATCCAGTCGGAGTAGAACTCGAAGAGGCTCTGATGTGAGCTGGCGATCAGCTTACGGATTCCTCGGCAATACTTGTTGGCCAAGTCTCCGAAGGTCATGCAGGACGCGTGGGTGGTAACAAAGTTCTGATCGATGTAGCGCTTTTGTGGATCGGTGTAGCTGATGAGCGAGCAGATGCTGTGGAAGCACTGAGCCTCATCCTCACTGTAGTGAAGCAGCAGAGACACCAGAGCCGGTAAAATGGGGCAGAAGGTCATGTCTCGGAAGTTCTCGCTCACACACAGGAGGATCTTCTTCACCGAGTTGCGTCCAGATTTGTTCAGGCAGTAGCGAGGGATCTCACCATCATTCATGAACTTGGGGAAAGGATGTGTGCTCCTCCCATGCTCCTCAAACATCTTTGCTGCCAGGTAGCGGTACGTCTCCGCGTCCTCTGCACTGGACCTGCACTCGATGCGTTGGATGATGTGCTGGTAGGATTTGGCCTGCAGCGTGTGCTGCATCACCCAGAATCCGGAGCGAGCCATTTTCTTCAGCTCCGAGTGATCACTGCGGAGAACTTTCTGAAAGAGGGAGGCAGCTTCTGGGTGAATTTTCTCCCAGTCCACGTAGTGACCATATTTCATGCCAGAAGAGGAGCAGATCTCCCAGCTGTCTGGCTCTGTGATGGTCAACATCGGGATGTTCTTAGGGTTTATTCTTGTACCTGCACAACAAAAAAATATCTTCATAAATGAAAATTGTAAAATCTGCAAAAACTCTGAGAACATTAAAGCTGGTTCCACCTTCTCTTACTGATGTTGTTCTTTTTTAATTGAAAATATTTATATACATTTATATTGATTATATTTGTTCAGTCACAACTGTATAAATCCTCTACCACAACATGTGATAAATCTAATAGAGAACAAGAGAAAATAACATTGTACTATAACTTTTCCATATATATATCCACAAAAACAAACAAACAAACAAATAAATAAATAGTAAAAAAAACTGATCAATTAAAAAACAATTTAAGGGGTTAGTTAGTGTAAAAACACTGCAATGAGTTACTTCTACTAATAAAACCACCACAATCGTGTTCACTGATTGGCCGATTGAGAGATTCAGATTCTTAACAAACGATTTTATATTTAAATAACCAAACAAACAAAAACCAATGAAGAATAAAACCTCCGCTTCCTTCAGTAACACAAATATCTTTTAGGAGTTTATAGTAATTTATTTCACAATCCACATCTAAAACAACTCAAATTGAACAAAAATGGCTGTGACATCATCAGACTCGTAATCTCGTAAACTTTCAGCAATTCTAAGGCACTTATTCATTAAGATTCTGAAGCTTCACCTGCTCAGCTTGGAGCTCAGCACTGAACAGCCTGTTTTGTTTCTTAGTAGGAACAGTTTGGATCCTCATGAGCACATTTCATTCATCGTGGTAGATTTCAATTCTATACAATTTCTATAATGAAAAAAACCTAAAAGAACCGTATCTCCATGAGCTTTTTTGAAAAGATCTGTTCATTGGGAATATACAGATGTAAAATATTCAAGAACATCAAATGTATCAAAGATCAGTGATTAATGTAATTAAACAACAAATAAAATCCAGAAGTAAAAACAGAAAAAAAGTTACCTCCATGATCTTTACTTAGATGTTTGTTTTTGCCTGCTGTAGATCTTTTCAGTGTCGGTCTGGTGGGAATGTTTCCCTTGTGGTCTTCTTTCCCAGCGTCCACATTTAATTCTCGCTGGTCTTTGCAGTTTTCCTTTTCTTCAAGCATATAGAAGGACCTGGACCGAGGTCTGAGGATGTTTGCTTTTGACTCATTAGAATCCGACGTCTCAAAAAGAGAACGAGAACGAAGCCTTGGACAATCATCTGACCGGCTCGCTCTCTGCAGCTCCACTGAGCCGAGGCTGGAGAAATCAAGGCTGGGAGAAACCTGAAGCATTTCTAAAGCAGTTGAAGAAAAGTTTGACAGATTTGAAAAAAGTTCATATATGAGAAATTTTAGGAGTGTCAAAAAAAAAGAAAAAGCAGGGAAAGTTTAGAAGTTGGTGAGAAACCAGACACTGAGATGGAGAAAAAGTTTAGAAGTGATCAGAAAGTTGGAAGAACATTCTAAATGACAAGAAATCAAGATCATAAAACAATCAAAAATCAAAAGAAGGAACTTAGAAGAACGTAGAAGAGTGTAGATGATTTATAAAGCTCCTGCAGGTCCGATTTCGTTCCAGTGTTTCACTCCGGCTGAACGTTTACACGGCCACAGAAGGTCAGATGATTTGCGTAAATAACTCGTGTAACAGCTTTTAGTGCGTGGTGGAAAATTCCAAACGCTCCTATTAAGTGTGTGAGATGGTTACCTGTGTTTGTGTTAGAAACACACGACGTTTCAGAGGAAAAATACAGGCTTCAGAGATGACAAAACAAACACCATCCACAGTCCCTCTTTATTAACAAGCAAACATCTAAATGATGAAAGAAATCAGTGCCTCATTCATCCAGAAAGATGTTTTACTCCTGTGTGTGTGTGTGTGTGTGTGTGTGTGTGTATGTGTGTGTGTGTGTGTGTGTGTATAAAGTGTAAGTGTTGCCTACTGTAATTCTATCAGTGTGGAAAAGTGTTAGTGTTATAAAGATATGCATCATTATTCATTAGATATTGAATTATAAAGAATGTTATATTGATGTACAGAATATTAAACTGAGCACATGGAAGAAAAAACACACAAATGAAATCAGCAGGAAAAAAAGAAAGCAACGATCTGTTTAGCAGTTTCTAGTTGAAAAGGTCCTTGGTTTGTTTTTTATCCAAACACTTGTGTGTGTCATCATGAAACACACACACACACACACACACACACACACACACACTTCTGAGTCAGGGGATCGTTAATGATCAGGTCACTCTGCTCCATGAGTTTATAAAACAGTGAACTTTTTCTCTAGTTATAATAATAATCATTGTTATTATTATAATCAAAATGTATAAAATAAAGAAGGAGAAAATCTTTATTGGTAAATACATAAAAAAAAAATCTGTATTTAATTTATTCACTTAATAAAATATGCTAGCAATGTTAGCAAAACATTATTAGCCTGCTCTTATAGATGATGTTATGAGATGAATGTGATTTATTAGATGAACTGTGTGTTTATTGATAGATATAAAAGTTTGCTGTATGACAGTAGAAAGTATTACAGAGCGATTTATATTTTATTTTATTTTTTCTATTTTACAAACGCTTTCTGGAGGACAGGGGCTCTGACCGCGCTCCGTAGTGACGTCACTGAGGAGTACGGAAGAATAAGGAAGCTGTTCGGGTTGATCTGTTTAGATTCTGAGCTTCACGAGAGATTTGATAAAATATTCATATTCCTGCAGAAATATTACAATAAAACTGTAATAAGTCGTCGGTAAAATGTCACAGGACCTGTGGTGAGTGTGTTTTCATTATTCTGTATTTATTACACACTGGTGTGAGATACAGAGCTGAAATCTGAGCTTATTATTATTATTATTATTATTATTATTATTATTATTATTATTATTATTATTGTTGTTGTTGTTTTTGAAAATAACTGTAATATTAGTATCGTGTAATTCTCACAACTTTAAACTCACAGAGAAATAAACCATTAAAACACGATAAAAAGATCAAAAGAAGAAATCAAGAATTACAACTTTTAATAATAATAATAATAATAACAATATTATTTAAACCATGTCCTTGTTTACTGTATTTGAGCTGCACGTGACTGTCAAGTCTCGTGATTTTGTTTATTGAAACACACACACACACACAGCCTGCATACAGATATCCTATACATACACACACACACAGCCTGCATACAGATATCCTATACATACACATACATCAATACACACATGTAGGGTATACATGTACGTGTGTGTATGTGTGTGTGTGTGTGTGTGTGTGTGTGTGTGTGTGCGTTGAGTGAATCCCTCTCTTGAGTATGATGTGGGGTTTAAATTTCCCTGAACATTGCAGTGTGTGTGTGTGTGTGTGTGTGTGTGTGTGTGTGTGTGTGTGTGTGTGTGTGAGAATAGGCTACAGAATTATGACGCTACCTGCAGACTTGCCCAGGAGATCGCTGAGAACATCCAGGAGCGGAACCGACAGCAAAGAACCGGCGGAAACCCGGCCAAGGTGAGGAACTTACTGATGACCAGAGTCACATCAGATCTGTGTGTACATGTGTGTGTGTGTGTGTGTGTGTGTGTGTGTGTGTGTGTGTGTGTGTGTGTGTGTGTGTTGTACCTCATGCACTGTAAATGTGATCTGATGTGGGGTGGTGGTGTGAGACAGAAAATAAATTTTATACTTTTTATTTGAATGAATTTTATAAATATACACGTTGGACCGTCCTAAAATGCATTACACTACATGTCGTACTCTTTATGAATGTGTATGAGACAAACAAAATTTTTTTATTTAAATGTGTGTGTCTGTGTGTGTCTGTGTGTGTCTGTGTGTGTCGGTGTGTGTCTGTGTCTGTCTGTGTGTG
>MU562415.1:8163825-8168825 GCA_024362625.1 Silurus asotus
GGAGCTGCACATCTGCTCCATTCAGAGAGAAGAGAAGAGAATGCCTGCTGGCTTGAGGAATGCTGCTCTTCTCTTAATGAGGATCTCCCCTCAGCACCCCACTCCCTTCTGTCCGTCACACTTCCCTTGACTTGATCCGCTTTGGGCTTAAATACCTGCTGGGACGTCCGTCAGCGCCGTGTCCATCCCCTAAGCCCTGCGCTGATGGCCTTTCCTTCTGTTCCATCCCTTTGACTTTCTTCTTGAAAGCCCAGAGTAAGCTGTCACTACAATAGAGAGCGCCCTAGGGATCTTCACCAATATAGATGTAGCTGTGTGTGTGTGTGTGTGTGTGTGTGTGTGTGTGTGTGTGTGTGTGCCATCCTTTACGACTCACCATAATCTTTCTTGCAGTACTTTTTCATGTTGATCTTCAGCTTCCCTTTGGATGCTTTGCAGTAGGACTCACAGTCTGTGTTAAGGAGAGAGAGAGAGAGAGAGAGAGAGAGAGAGGAGAGAGAGAGAGAGAGAGAGAGAGAAAGTGATTTAGAATGCATTCTACCCGAAAAATAAAAGACAAAAAGAATAGACAGAGTGTGACACTCCTCTAAACAGCTCATCTATCTGCCAGCCCATGCTTCACGCTCGAACCCATCTGCCCTCGTCACGTTGCGTGACTCTAATAGATGCTTGTTTTTTTTTTGTGTTTTTTTTAGAAAAGCAGCAGACAAAAGGTCCTGCTCGGCATGTCTGGAGTCTCCCTCGCTCTGATGGGAGACCTTCAGCACCATTCACACCACCCAGTGCTCTCTTTTTCAGTGCCATGCTAATTCCTCGACCCCCCGTCCCCCTGCTCTGCGCTGTCAAAGTGCCACCGCGGGACCTTGTCAACTCGACCCCATCCGGCCCTTCCTCCCTCGACCCCGTGGTCCAGCTGAACTTTTGCCGTTTATTGGTTCAGCACCCGGGGTGGTGGCAGCAGGCATGAGGGAGGGGTCGCCCCGGCACAATGGGAGGTCAGCGGGGGGGAAATTAGTGACCTGTTGAGTGTTAAAAAAAGCCTTTTGGTGTCCAAAAAGAAATACAAATAGACTGCAGGCCAGAAACACCAAGGCAGATCCTGCATGATGGATATCTCCTGAGTTTGGATGAGTGAAGATAAAGATAAAAGAAGAATGAGAAAACGTTATCAGCCCATTGTTGGTGTCGGTTCTGTTGTGTTTGTGGTAATGGGGATGTTGGTGCTGTTGGTGTTAATGGGAATGTTGGTGCTGTTGATGGTGGTGGTAATGGGGATGTTGGTGCTGTTGATGTTGGTGGTAATGGGGATGTTGGTGCTGTTGGTGTTGGTGGTAATTGGGATGTTGGTGCTCTTAGTGGTAATGGGGATGTTGGTGCTGTTGATGGTGGTGGTAATGGGGATGTTGGTGCTGTTGGTGCTGTTGCTGTTGGTGGTAATGAGGATGTTGGTGCTGTTGCTGTTGGTGGTAATGGGGATGTTGGTGCTGTTGCTGTTGGTGGTAATGGGGATGTTGGTGCTCTTAGTGGTAATGGGGATGTTGGTGCTGTTGGTGCTGTTGCTGTTGGTGGTAATGAGGATGTTGGTGCTGTTGCTGTTGGTGGTAATGGGGATGTTGGTGCTCTTAGTGGTAATGGGGATGTTGGTGCTGTTGGTGGTGGTAATGGGGATGTTGGTGCTGTTGGTGCTGTTGCTGTTGGTGGTAATGAGGATGTTGGTGCTGTTGCTGTTGGTGGTAATGGGGATGTTGGTGCTCTTAGTGGTAATGGGGATGTTGGTGGTAATGGGGATGTTGGTGCTCTTAGTGGTAATGGGGATGTTGGTGCTGTTGCTGTTGGTGGTAATGGGGATGTTGGTGCTGTTGCTGTTGGTGGTAATGAGGATGTTGGTGCTGTTGGTGTTGGTGGTAATGGGGATGTTGGTGCTCTTAGTGGTAATGGGGATGTTGGTGCTGTCGGTAATGAGGGTGTTGGTGCTGTTGCTGTTGGTGGTAATGAGGGTGTTGGTGCTTTTGCTGTTGGTGGTAATGGGCATGTTGGTGGTAATGGGGATGTTGGTGCTGTCGGTAATGGGGATGTTGGTGCTGTCGGTAATGAGGGTGTTGGTGCTGTTGCTGTTGGTGGTAATGGGGTGGTATGTATGCTGAAGAAAGGTGGGGGTGTAAAGGGCTGGAGTTCTTTCAGCTCGCCTGAATATGAACAAACTGCATTGTTTGAGGGCGACTCTCACTCCGCGCCTGCTTTTCACTTTCTTTTCTCCTGGACTGAAAGGGAGTTGCCTGGACGACGGTGGGATGAGAATAAAATGTCTGATAAAAAAAGAGATGTAGTTCCAGGGTAGTGGTCATGTGTGTGTGTGTAAGGGGGATCCCAAAAAACCCAAGTGCCTGACGAAGACGTGACTGTGGGACGTTAGAAATGTGATGAAACGACAAACTCGGTGAAACTGAAGAGCGCACGTATCGTGGCAGCCTCATTTCCATGTCAATGGGGGTTATAGCATGCGAGAGAGAGAGAGAGAGAGAGAGAGAGAGAGAGAAAGAGAGAGGGAGAGAGGGGCTTTTGTTTTCCCGTAACCCTGTTTAATGGCGTCGTGATACTTTCCTTTGATAGCCCTCAATTTCTCACTAGCGAGGCCTGCTGGGATGCAAAGAGCACCCGGAGAGATTCCTATTGAAACGCTGCGAGTCCCCCGCCGACAGGACAAATGTAGCGATTGTGCTGCCTCTCGAGTTAGGGGAAGTGGGGTTAGCTCCAGCTCACACAAGGAGGTGTTGCCTTGATGGATGTTTTTCTCGCCTCCTTTTGAACGAAAAGGAAAGACTGAAGAGCTTTTGGGATTGAGTCAAGTCCCGCTGGCAGCAATGCAGAACGAGGAAAAGGGGAAAAGAAAGAAGGGGGGGGTGTTAAATCATGGACGTAGGGCTTGTTTGACATCGGAGGAATGAGAGTGCGAAAGCGAGGCCGTGTGATTCAGCGCACACTTTGGACCTTCTCGGAGAGCAGGGCCAAGATTCCTGAAGCCTTCAGATAATCAATCAAACGCCGTTATTCGAGATTCCTCTCCGATGTATGGAAATATGCGTCAGGAATTAAGTTCACGCGCAAGTTCTGCGTTCGGCATGTCATCACGTGGAGCTTCAGGCTCCTCTCTGCACTGGAGGAGAAAATGCATTTGTCCAACTTTCATCCAACTCTCCACTTTTTTGTTTTGGGGACAGCCATGGAGTGTGAAGCTTTAGAGAAGCTGTAAAGAATCTCACACACACACACACACACACACACACACACACACACACGCACACACACACTTGTGTAGGGGGGAGGGTCTTGGGTTGAAGTCTTTCTCCTACACACACAATGAGACTGATTGAGAAACAAATTGCTGCAAATAAAGCGTGTAATTCGATTATCACCACAGCCCCGGACTCCCGCTGGAGTGCAAGCTGTAAATGGAGAGCTGGAGATCTTCCAACCTCAGTCTTGTCATCTCTTCTAATTTCTCCACTTCTCTTTCAAAACAGAGTTAAGAGGCGTCACGTGCGGTGTTTACTGTAGAGACCAGAGCAGCGTTACAGTAAATACTGAGCTGCCTCGGAGTGTGAGAGAACATCGAGCACTCGCCGCTCATCGCTCTAACTGAACATGCAAAGTTCTTTATTAAACATAAAAACGTGTAAACGATTCCGTCTGAACCAGACTCGCCTGAGACCATCTGAGATCCTGACACATGGAGCAGGGTCATGATGTACACGTGAGCTGAAGGAGCGAGATGTGGAAATGTGAGACGCTCTGGAGAACAGAACAGAGTAAATAAACAAGTGAAATGTTTTGACTCCCAGTTTCTATAATGACGTGGTGATCGTTCCACAGCCGCTCTGTGTTCAGAGACTTTTATGATTTCTACATGTGCTTTGTTTACTTTCAGGAAACAAACCAAGCATCACAGTAAACACATAGAAATTGTGATATAGAGGATGTACAGGGGGATGAGAACATTCACCAATCGACCTTCACACACAAACAGCATCTGTAGCCTCTGATCTGTTTTACTGAAAAACACTGTAGTATTTATAATAACTCACAATCCAATAACAAAGCAGAAGATGAAGAAAAGAACCTGAAGTGTGTGTATGATGTGATTGGAATTGGATTGTGTGTGTGTGTGTGTGTGTGTGTGTGTGTGTGTGTGTGTGTGTGTGTGTGTGTTGAGATGTGTGTGTGTGTGTTTGTGTGTGTGTTGAGATGTGTGTGTGTGTGTGTTGGGATGTGTGTTGTGGAGGTGTGCTGGGAAATATGGTAATTTAATCCCAGGCTGTTATTAATCTGTAGTTTCATCTCAGTGTGGGACATGAAACGAGATGTGACGTCACGCTGATGAGAACATTCTCAGAAAGAAATCTCCAAGCAGCAGCTCTGATCTTCTCCACACTGAGACAGTAATGACACAAAGAGGAAATAAAAGCAAGATGTTTGACAGAGTCTGATGAAATTGGATGGAGTCTGATGGAGTCTGATCTAATATTATTAATATTAAACCCTAATTCTTATTCTATTTTCCAGGAGAAAGATGAAAAAAATGAAAATAAATGTCTGTGTGTGTGTGTGTGTGTTTGTAAGTGTGTGCGCACGCGCGCACCAGTGTGTGTGTGTGTGTGTGTGAGACTGAGTCAGCAATTCTGCTACACAGTATGTGTTTTGTCTATAGGAGATGTTCTCCATGCATTCCATCTCACTATGTGTCCCGGCGCTTAAGACAAATTTATACATGCCTCTTTCTCCACACCTTTCTTTACACACACACACACACACACACACACACAACACACACACACACACACACACACCTGCTCCACCAATGACAACACTCTTCCACTCTACAGGAGGTGTTTGGAGAGAGAGAGAGAGAGAGAGAGAGAGAGAGATGCCCTGATAAGAGAAGCCACATGTGTTTGTGATCAGCAGCTGGATGAGATCATGTTCTTCACACACACTTCTCCATC
>MU562415.1:8186846-8195038 GCA_024362625.1 Silurus asotus
CGGTTCTGTACTAACGTCCACTTCAGGCTGACACGTGAGGCGTGTGCCATTGCGTGTTGCCTCGTACCAGATGCATGTCCACTCACGTGTTAAAACGTGTTTTCGGGTTTCAGACCCTCGGCTGGAGCTGCTTCCTGTTTCCACTGTTTGTGTTTTTGGGGCTGTAATTGTTTCTGTGTTGTTTTGTGCCGTCAAACTGTGTGGAGTTTATTATAACGGACAATGCCAAGGAAAAAATGCTTTGGGGAAACACACACACACACACACACACACACACACACACACACACACACACACACACACACACACACACAGCCAGCAGAAATGCTTTGGTTCTCCTTTGGTCTTGTGTTTTCTAAATCCAGACCAGAACTAAAGCACATGACTAGAGTTACACACTCGCCCAAATATTCCCCCTTTTCCCCCTTCAGAGTGCAGAAACAAGCCTCGTAGCTCAGCGTTCCTCAGCTCTCTACAGAAGATGGAGTGAAGGTCCTGCAGGACCACACCTTCTAATCATCAGCTGGCTCCACCACCAACCAGGTTAGATGTTGCACAGGACAAGGATGTGTGAAATTAATAAAGTGAAGGCTCAATGTTCAGCTCTGGATGGAGAAATCATTGATGGTTCTGCTCCATCAGGTATGTGATGTTTATTTATTAATGCTTTTGTAATATTTAATTGCTAGTAAAAAAAAAGTAAGTATATAGGTGGCATTATCTGGCCGGAGTTATCTGAGTTATCTGGGCGGAGTTATCTGAGTTATCTGGGCGGAGTTATATGAGTGATCTGGGCGGAGTTATATGAGTTGTCTGGGTGGAGTTATCTAAGTTATCTGGGCGAAGTTATCTGAGCGGAGTTATCTGAGTTATCTGGGTGGAGTTATCTGAGTTATCTGGGCGGAGTTATATGAGTGATCTGGGCGGAGTTATACGAGTTGTCTGGGTGGAGTTATCTAAGTTATCTGGGCGAAGTTATCTGGGCGGAGTTATCTGAGTTATCTGGGTGGAGTTATCTGAGTTATCTGGGCGGAGTTATCTGAGTTGTCTGGGTGGAGTTATCTAAGTTATCTGGGCGGAGTTATCTGGGCGGAGTTATCTGAGTTATCTGGGTGGAGTTATCTGAGTTATGTGGGTGGAGTTATCTGAGTTATCTGGGCGGAGTTATCTGGGCAGAGTTATCTGAGTTATCTGGGCGGAGTTATCTGGGCAGAGTTATCTGAGTTATCTGGGCGGAGTTATCTGGGCGGAGTTATCTGAGTTATCTGGGCGGAGTTATCTGGACAATCACACTTAATGAGTACCTAAAAATCACTGATTGATACAAGTCATTATTAATAACAGGTGAGGATGGTGTTCATTAAGAATTCAGAACTTGACTGGAAATCACACACACACACACACACACACACACACACACACACACACACACACACACACACCGAATCTCAGGCTCTGAGTCACGTGTGTTCACTCAGGTCTCAGTGTTCAGAGCAGAACTAAAGCAGATGTTTGAAGTGAGGGATGCGAACACTTTCCCCTTCTCCTGCCTCCCTCTGGAACGAGACGCAGGAATAAAGTTGGAAAGTGAGAGCGTAAGGAAAGGAATCAGACTAAAGCCAAGCCTTTGATCAGGCGCAGAGACGTGGATGTGAAAGAGAAACACGATCACTGCCACGCTGATACGCACTTAACGTGAGACATGTTTGAGACGCTGCCGCCTCGCCTCGTCTCGCATCGTCTCACCCGCGGCCCCTCCTCCTCCCCTACCCAGCATGCACAGGGCATTGATTCAGTCCTCACAAACACCTGTATGAACCTGAAAAACACACTGCCCACGCCTAATTTGAGACAAATGTAAGGTCTGTCAAACACACACACACACACACACACACACACACACACACACACACACACACACACACACACACAGAGCTGTGAGACATTCGGCTGGTCCCACATTAAAAAACTAAGCTTTTATTTAAAAATAGATGTAGCTATTATCTTTAGGGACACGTGTGCTGCTAATCAGCTTCATTAATAATCATGTAAACAGAAATTCCCCACAGCATGTGTGTGTGTGTGTGTGTGTGTGTGTGTGTGTGTGTGTGTGTGTGTGTGTGTGTGTGTGTGTGCGTGTGTGTGTGTGTGTGTGTGTGTGTGTGTGTGTGTGTGCATGTGTGTGTTTGTGTGTGTCTGTTTGTGTGTGTGTGTGTGTGTGTTTGTTTGTGTGTGTGTGTGTGTGTGTGTTTGTGTGTGTGTGTGTTTGTGTGTGTGTGTCTGTGTGTCTGTGTGTCTGTGTGTGTGTGTTTGCGCGTGTGCATGTGTGTCTTTGTGTGCGTGTGTAACTCCAGTCTGTACACAGTACTTTGTGTTAATCTGTATACGTATCTGTTATTCTGATACGAGTGTAAATGTATGTTGTTGATGTTCTCTATCATCTCTCCATCTTCCTGCTACACCTCACTACAGATCGTCATGGTCGTATGAACACCATGTTACAGGAGGATCATTTGTTCAGCGCAGAACATGAAGTGATGTGATGGAGGTTAAAAAATGTTGTGAGATGGGATTTGTGAGTTAATGAGCAATGGTCTTCAGTTTCTGTTTGTGTGTGTGTGTGTGTGTGTGTGTGTGTATCAGTGTGATTGTGAGTGTGTATATATGTGAGTGTGTATATATATCTGTGTGTGTGTGTGTGTGTGTGTGTGTGTGTGTATGCGTGTATATATATATATATATATATCAGTGTGTGAGTGTGTATATATCAGTGTGAGTCTGTGTGTGAGTGTGTATATATATCAGTGTGTGTGTGTGTGTGTGTGTGTGTGTGTGTGTGTATATATATCAGTGTGTGAGTGTGTTTATATCAGTGTGAGTGTGTGTGTGAGTGTGTATATATCAGTGTGAGTGTGTGTGTGTGTGTGTGAGTGTGTATATATCAGTGTGAGTGTGTGTGTGTGTGTGTGTTTGTGTTATCCGTGTTTGAAACATTGTGAGTCCACTTGCAGCTCTCAGCATGACTCTTTGTAACCCTTAAACACCCTCACATCTCTTTAATCTCTCTCTCTCTCCCTCTCTCATTCTGTCTCTGTGTGTCTTTCTCTTTATCTCTCCATCTTCCTCCCCTGCTGAGAGAGCGGGGCAGATAAAGGAGGAAGTCTCAGGGGACTAATCTGGCTTTTCCTTGAGTTTAATGGCCTCCAATTTCCCACATTAGCGCCTCTTTAGTTCTTGAACTGCCCTCTCATTACCGAGGGGTCAGTATTCAGCCCTGTCCCTGACCACGCCCACTCCATGCCCCGCCTCTCCTGAACCCAGGCCTGGGCTCTGTCAGAACCTCTTCTGGAACAGAAGGAAGAGTGTCTCTCAGACACACACACACACACACACGCACACACACACACACACACACACACACACACACACTTCATCCCAATATACATTTACCTCTGTATCACAGCCTGCACTCCCCTCCCCCACACCCTGCCCCATGCTATGGTAAAAGAATGTGCTCTGTGTGTGTGTGTGTGTGTGTGTGTGTGTGTGTGTGACCATGAGGGTGGTCTTCACTCTATTTATGTCCCTACTGAAGTAAAAGTGGAGAAATCTGGCGTATTTGTTGTCATGTGACACAGTCATGTGACCAAATAAAGTCAAACAGACAAGACATGAGACGAGAACGAGACAGGACGAGGAGAAGGGAATTTGGAAATCGTACAGTCTGATCATGTAGACGGCGTGTGTGTGTGGAGTGTGTGAGGTCAGTGGTATATACATAAATATTCTATAAAGTATAAAAATATAAGGATAAAAAGGTTTTTTGAAAACTTTGCTATGAAAATGGTGATGATGGACGAGAGAGATTTTAAGTGTAAAGCAGAATAAGATCACGATTCACACACGTGCTGTTATTTTCACATACGTGATCACCATTTCATCCAGACAGTAAAACATCTCACAGGCTTTTAGATCCTGACCCTGACCCTGACCCAGGTTTAGCTTCAGTGTATGGAAATAAAAGGCATCAGTGTGACTAGAAGAAGAACACATCACATTGAGGATCTTCACCCTGGTGTGCTGCATGCTCTCGGAGCTTCTCCACTTCAGTCCCGGGTTCCTGCACTGTACTGAGAACTCAAGAACTCGAGTAAGGTGAAGTTCTCCACTTCATACCCAGCCTGATGGTGCCCTGCTACAGACGATGATGTCACACAGAGAACATTATTTCCAGGTGCAGTGCGTCACTTTTGATTTGCTGTATGATTCGTAGCGTATGATCTTGCGACTGTGGGTGTGGGCATGTGGTGGTGGTGCTGCTGCTGGGCGACGTGTGTAAGTGCTCACGTCTCTTTGTAAAGTTCTTGAATGGTGGTTTGGCCGCTGTAAACACGTTTAAGTGATGACAGATGCCTAAAACGATCAAAAGGCTCAGTTCCAGCTGAAAACACCTCGCGGGTCTCTTCGGGCTCGGCTTCGTCGCCACATCACAGACGCACACATTAGTTGTGGCACGTCTGGAATGAAGGAACCCACAAACATTTGAGACACGTGAGATGGACCGAGCTGCTGTGTTTACAGCTTACACCCCTAAACCTTATATACACATATTATCTGTTGAGATTAGTCAGCAGAGGTGTGTGTGTGTGTGTGTGTGTGTGTGTGTGTGTGTGTGTGTGTGTGGGGGGGGGGGGTGCTGAGTTCTCAGGCTGACAGTGCGATGAGTGTATACGCCGCACGTGATGAGTCAAACGTGAGTCCTCGCCTGCCTGATGAGTCTCTCACTGCTCTGCTGTTCATACTGTCTCCTGAAAACGCCTTCAGATTCAAATCTCCAACAACACCATGTTCAGCACACGTCCTCAAACACACACGCCGCTCACGGATACTACAGCTGACACGTACCACACCAAACGTCACACACATAAAGAAAATATTATGCAGAACGCATTTCATCTGAAACTGGATGCAGGAAAGGTTTAAAGGTTTGACTTCAGGACCAAAGTGTGCATTTTATTAGTGCTGGGATTCAAACTCACAACCTTCCAAAGCCCAAAGCTATGAGTTCACACTTCAGCACTTCCTAGACACTTTACAGAGACCTTCGATTAGCAACTATTATTGTAACTGTTGACAGAAGAGATAAACCTACTGCATATCCATCCTGATCCAGAGCGACGTACACCAACACAACTGAGCAGCTGTACAGTTAAGGGCCTTGCTCAAGGGCCCAGGAGTGGCACTTAGGCGTGACTAGGATTTGAACTCACAATCTTCAGATTTAAGTCCAACACTTTAACCACTAAACTACCACCTGCTCCCAAATAGAGAAGAATGTGATCACCTTTGAAATAGTTTCCCTGCACAGCAATACAGTGCTCCCAGTGTTCCTCTGGAACGTGTCCTTCAAGTCCTTATCGTATCAAGAACCTTCTGTGATTCGTGCTGAATCTCCACAACGTGTCAAAACTGTGACCTTTGAACTGCATCTTCAGGAAGAGGGTGAAGTCCCCAGGAGCCAAATCTGGCGAGTAGGGTGGGTGCAGAAGTGAGACCGTGTAGTTTCCGGTGAGAAAATCACGTGTGAGGATGAGCTCGGTGATGTGCGTGTGCACACGTGTTTAGAATAGCAGACGTGGTAAAGCACGTGGTCAGAACAGCACCAGTCTCACTGCTCCTGATGTACACAGGACCATGTCTTTTAGTACACTGACTTATGAAGGTCGGTGCTCCATGTGACTGTGCGTGCAGCTCCGTGCTGCCATCTGCTGGTGTGTTACAAAACTAGTCTAGAAAATGTTTATACACATGCTATGAGATCTATTTATCTACAGATTATCATCATCCTCAGAGTGGAGGAGAAGCAAGAGCTGTTTGAGGAACAGGAAGTGAAGATTGCTCTGTGTAAGAACTTCAGCAGAAAAGGGTAAAGGGTGGGACAGAAAACTCCACACTCAATCCTGATGGTAAAAGGTGACTCAGTTTCCACTCACTCCAAACTGCAGGAAGATTTGCGGCTTGTGTTTGTGTGTGTGTGTGCATGTGTGTGTGTGTGTGTGTGTGTGTGTGTGTGTGTGTGTGTGTGTGTGTGTGTGTGTGTGTGTGTGTGTGGATCTTGAAGGTATTTTCTTAGGCAGGATTTCTCCTCTGGCTGGCGTCGAGCCTCAGCTGTCACCTGCTGTGGTATGTGCAGGGAGGAAGGCCGGCTCTACAACTCCAACTTGCCTGGCGTTGCGTGTAAACGTCTTTTCGGGAAACGAGTGCCGGGGCGGCGTGTCTGGTCACGGGAAATCCAAACTGTCACGCCGTGGTTACAATCGGAGAAAAACTGTGTGTGTGTGTGTGTGTGTGTGTGTGTGTGTGTGTGTGTGTGTGTTTAAATCAGCTACTGTTCAGAATAATATTTTGACCACAATATATTTAATGATGTCACAAAAAAAACCCCACCAGCCAATCCCACGCAATCACGAGCCACGTTTTACTCGCGTGTAAGAAGCATGTCGCGTAACCCGACAGTGAAGCGATTAGCAGCCCGAGCGTATCGTTCCCGACTCGCAGGAGGAGTAGGGTGGACGGGGTTAACGCAGTTCAGGGTGGATGGGGTGCAGTTTGTCTCGGCGGTGAAGGAAAACGGTGTGCACTAGTTTGTGTGTCACTCGGAGGACGGAGGGAATTTATTGTCCTCGCTGTCACACATCAGTGCTACTGACTGCACTCGACATTTACAGATTGAAGAGCTGAGAGGAGGAGAATGAGAGAGGGTGGACCAGGGCAGGGAGGAGATCCATATCAGACCCAGGAGGACACAGGGTCCACAGGGTCTTCTTCTCCTTTTCCTCTATTTATCTTCATGCTGAGGGGAAACACACTGTACGCTGACATGAGTTCTGGGAATATAAGGTCTCTCTCTCTCTCTCTCTCTTTCTTTATCTATCTATCTATCTATCTATCTATCTATCTATCTAGCTCTCTATCTGCATCCCTTTATCAGACAGTGATGAGCATTCTGTCCTCGTCTGTCCACTCAGTCCACATGCATGTACAGAATTGACAGGACGTGTCCACAGTCATTAATCCCAACTGAAATTTTCCTTATACAATACCACAACTTCTCTCTCCACCCTGTCCTACACTTACTCTAAATCCACACACACACACTGCAGCTCCTTCTGACCTTCTCTATACTTCATCAACATTCTCAAAGCAAATAATGCGTCTGTGATGCTCTTCCTCTGCATGAATCCATACTGCTGCTCACAGATGGTCACCTCTTCTCTCAGCCTGGCTTCCACTACTCTTTCCCAGAACTTCATGGTGCCACTGATCAACTTTATTTCCCTGTAGTTACTGCAGGTCTGCACATCTCCCTTATTCTCAAAGATCAGTACCAGCACACTTCTCCATTCCTCAGGCATCTTCTCATCTTCCAAAATCTTTAACACAAGACACTTCATCTCCTCAGTTTGTGTGTAAAGACTCGAATGTGACTCTCAGCACACTGATCTATTAATAGAATGAGATTAAAGACTCAAACACTGATTGATTTCTATTACAATCATCATGAACCCAAAACCTTCTGTAATAAAACGTGTAAATGAGGTCACGTGTGTGGTGGTGAGTTCCAATCTGGAGTTTCTTCATCATTTGTTCCTCTCTAAATGTTCTGCTTGATGTTGAACTGATGCTGAACTGGATGTTGGTGATCAGTGATCAGAGCGTGCGCTCGATCCTGATTGGTGACTCGCTGCGTGTTTCACCAGTTACGTTTTTATCCTCGTTAATAAAAAGGATCGATTTCACTTCATGTACATTTACTTCATTACTGTCCAACACTGGTGTGTGTAGAACACAGTGATCTAGGGTTTAGTCTGATGTCTGAGCTGATGTTCCTCCTGAAGCTTCTGAGATAGCAGGCTGTGTGTTGTGGGATGTAACTCAGCACAGATGCATTGTGGGATGTGAACGTGGTATCTTCATACAGCCTGCAAACTCACAGAGCTCTGATTCCACCATCCAAACATAACAGCAGTGAAAGTTCCAGGCCTGAGGAGAACTCAGCGGTGCTCTGTTTACCCCGAACACTGCTGGAGTTTAGGTACTGCTGCTGTGTGGCTGCCATGACCACAAACACCACATGTACCCCACAGGAATGACCCCCCCCCACAAACACACACACACACACACACACACAC
>MU562415.1:8200068-8202568 GCA_024362625.1 Silurus asotus
TCTCTCTCTTTCTATCTCTCCTTCTCTCCTTCTCTCTCCCACACATAGAGGTTTTAAAGGTGAAGAAGTGAAGGTGAGTAAAGTGCAGAAGTGTTTTCCTCTCTCTCTCTCTCTCTCTCTCTCTCTCTCTCTCTCTCTCTCTTGTATTTGGCAGGTTTGATATTGCGGCTGCTTTGAGGTTGATAGACGTGGGACTATAAACCCAGCGTGGCGGCGGGATCATTACCCCGGCGGCCCGGCGGCAGTGCCGTGTGTTTGCTCGCCTCTTTACCTCTTTATTTACACGTACGCCGTTTTTATTGTCCTGCTGAAGTTGCTGTTTTATAAAACGTGAGATAAAAAACAAAGTTCTGCTCGCAGCTCAGGATTAAAGTGTGACGTTAAACCTAACTGTTGTTGTTTGCGTTAGCGGTCTGAAGCGTCTGTGAAGCTGTAATTAAATGGCTCATAATTACTGATTGCTGCGAGCATGTCGGATCTGATCTGTGTGTGAAACGTCTCGGCTCAGCAGGGCTTCCTGCTTCACTCAGCACACACTCAGGCCAAGAAACCAGAGAGAAGCTTCCACCTGGCTGCTCCTAATAACCTTCATCTCTCTACAACACCATCCAGAGTGTGTGTGTGTGTGTGTGTGTGTGTGTGTGTGTGTGTGTGTGTGTGTGATAAACTTCTCATTATACATGCCCTGAGTGGGTCTGCTACACACTCTGACTACAGAATATAATAAATGTTGGTTATCTATTAATAAATGAAGTTTTATAAATAAACAAATAAAGAAATAAAATTCTCCATCTAAAGTATCAATATAAATAAATTAATCTTTCCATCTCTGTCATTCATTCTTTTTTCCCTCTGTCTCACTCAATGTGTGTGCATAAAGATGTCTGTCAGCTCAGACACACACACACACACACTCACACACACACACACACACACACACACACACACACACACACACACACACACACCTGATTAATTAACTTAATTTTCTCTATAGATTGTTTGCTTTAAAGGTCTTTTCTTCTCCATCTCTCTTCTATTTAAGCGGTGTGTGTATGTGTGTGTGTGTGTGTGTGTGTATGTGTGTGTGTGTGTGTGTGTGTGTGTGTGTGTGTGTGTGTGTGTGTGTTATTGCTCAGAGAAACCCAGGAATGTAAGGTCGTACCATCGGTTCGCTGACAGCAAGATGGATGCAGTGAGTGACACTCTTTTGTCCCCCGCATTTTACCCACACACACACACACACACACACACACACACACACACACACACATCCTTTATAAAAATAAAGTGTCAAGGATACATGGAACAATTTATTCCTCCTGCAAGACAGTTTAAACTCGTCATGTCGACATTTCCAGCGCAGGATCGTGTCAGAGGCCACAGACGTTCTCTCTCTCTCTCTCTCTCTCTCTCTCTCTCTCTCTCACGCTCTTTCTCTCGCTCTCTCTCTCTTTCTCTCTCTCTCACTCTATATATATATATATATACACACAATACTTCTTGTCTCAGTTTGTATCTGTCTCGCGCTTATCTCTTTATCTTTTTATCTCTTTATCTTTTTATCTCTTTGTGTCGTAATTTGTGTCTCTCTCTATGTATCTCACATTCTTCCCTCTTTCTCATCTCATCTTTCTCTTTTTCACATCTTCACATCTTCCTTCATATTTAATCCTTCATATTATTCCAAATGTTGGATTACAGTTAATATTAAAGAAGTAAAATAAGTGATAAATCCTCTTTTAATTGTTTTTTTTTTTTTAATTAAAAAAAAAATTAAACTCTTAATTAAAATGTTTTATATATTAGCAGAAGAATTAACGAATTAATAAACTAATAATAATTAAAACAATAATAGAGTGATTGATTGAGTATCAGCTTTGATCTGATTGTGAATTTCTCTTCACTCAGAACCAGATAAACAGCAGAACACCGACCAGATCGAACCTCCTGCTGATCAAAAACGACACCTGTCTTTCACACCACATCACAGCCCAGGATTCGTTCAGCTTTCTAACATTCTGTCCCTACACACAGATCAAACCCACGTCCTCAGGCATCAGGATGGTTTTCTAATAAACACTGCATTAAACATCTCAATATGTTTGTGTGTTTACACATCCATCAGATCTCCAGGATTGTTTTCAGCTCAGAATTCCACCATTCCAAATATTATGCTATTACTGACAAATAGGACACACACACACACACACACACACACACACACAGAGAGAGACACACACACGCACACACACATTTACATTTACATTTGCGGCCTTTAGCAGAAGCTCTTATCCAGAGCGACGTACAAACGTGCTTTAAATCTCTAGTAGTGAATAAATCTACACTGTACACAAGATTACAAACTTAATATAAATATAACTCGAATTCTACAAACTTGGAAAGTGCTAAAGCACACACACACACACACACACACACACACACACACACACACACACACACACACACACACACACACACACAGTCACTGGAGAAATTC
>MU562415.1:8249284-8255854 GCA_024362625.1 Silurus asotus
CTCAACTCTATACATCTTTACACTACTCTCCTCAACTCTATACATCTCTACACTACTCTCCTCAACTCTATACATCTCTACACTACTCTCCTCAACTCTATACATCTCTACACTACTCTACTCAACTCTATACATCTGTTAATTATTTTGTTACACTAATTGTGTTTGTTTTTAACATTGTATGTGTATGTGTGTGTGTGTGTGTGTGTGTGTGTGTGTGTGTGTGTGTTTCAGATCCATTGTATTATGGCTCTCTGGCCGATGTTTCTTTTCCCAATCCAGATATGAGCTTTCACGTTTGGTGGGAGGAGGAAGAGCTCTGTGAGTCTAATCTCTTTTGAAAGTGTGTGTGTGTGTGTGTGTGTGTGTGTGTGTGTGTGTGTGTGTGTGTGTGTGTGTGTGTGTGTGTGTGTGCAGCTCAGATCCTTGTCTATACCAGAGCTCTGTATAAAGTTTAATATAATAATAGCATCCAGTTGATGTAAGGATTAAACATCTGGAACATACAGTCTGGAAACTTCTGGTCTGGGCCTCTGGTGGAACCGTTAATGTATTTATGTATAGGTGTTTCCCAATTTATTTTATTTTACAAATCTGTGTGTGTGTGTGTGTGTGTGTGTGTGTGTGTGTGTGTGTGTGTGTGTGTGTGAGGAAGAGAAAGAGAAAGAGAAAGTTTAGGTTTAGAGTGTAAAAGTGTAGTTCTGGTTTGGGATTGAACCTCATGTTGTTCCTCGCTCAGGGAGAGAACTGGCCAAGTTTGTGCGCAGCGGCTCCAGCGAAAGCATCTGCATCTCCGCGGAGGATTTCGACATGTCTGAGTTTTCCTCCTACATGGACTCAGACATGCCACGTCATTCTGTCCTCTCCACGGACAGCGGCATCGAGCGGGACATGACTCCGAGCTCGGACTCGGAGATGAAGAGCACGTGGCGTCTGTTGAGGCGGGGTGGGATGAAGGTGAAGCCCTCGGTGACGGACAGCGTGATGTACTTACAGGACGCTTTAGTGAGCGGGAGCTCGTTTCTCAAACAGCAGCAACGCCAGAGGCACATCACAGCTAACATCGTAGTGATGGGGGACGACCGCGTCCTCGGGAGACTCGCCAGGGCGTACTTCACACTCAGGTACAACTCACACCATCGCCTCAGTACTCATGGTCACAAAAACATGAGAAATGATATGTATTATATGATCTGACTCTCAGGAAAGCTCAGGACTCAGATATCTCCTCTGTGTTGCTGTTAAAGTGATTGACATTTTTGTAAACAAACTGTACAGTAGTGGTAAGTAGCGTAGAGGGTGTGGTTTAGGATGAGTCCACAAGCAACCAAATGTTTGTGATGAGTTTTATGTGGCTTATATGGTAGCTGGTTTGGGACACGCCCACAGAAGTTAGTAGGGTGTGTGGTTTGGGACACGCCCACAGTGCACTGCTGGGTATACAGTGAGTAGGGAGTGGGGTTTGGGACATGTCCACAGAAGTGAGGAGTATGTGTGGTGTGTGTTATTGAGCTGGTGAAGATGGAATGGAAGAATAAAAGTCTTTTCATGTTTGTATTTTTATTGTGACAGGAAAAGAGAATCTCGGAGACTTTTTCTGACCATGAAATTAAACATAAAGATGTTTTATGTCCCTGTGTCCACGCAGCAGCTTTCCTCACCCACCACGGTGAGACACACACACACACACACACACACACACAATTACACTGTGCACTGATCACCAGCATGTGTCCTGTTCTCATAAAATCATCACCTGCTTTCTTTCGGGGATTTATTACACACACACATATAAATAACTATATTTCACCTTGTGTGTGTGTGTGTGTGTGTGTGTGTGTGTGTGTGTGTGATTTTACATTTATATACCTCCTGAAGTGTGTGTGAAAACAGGAACATTACAGCAATAAATGACGTGTGTGTGTGTGTGTGTGTGTGTGTGTGTGTGTGTGTGTGTGTGTGTGTGTGTGTGTGTGTGTGTGATTTCCTCTTTTTAATGCGTGTTTGTAGGAAAGTGTGTGTCTGATGGACTCTAACCCGTGTGTGTTGGGTTCATACCTGGGGAAGGTGGACCCCTGGTACGAGTGTAACATCATCAGTCTGGGTCACATGATCCCCAAACTTGCTGCCATGGTAACGAACGTCTCTAACAAGCATGACATCATAATAATGATCATTATTCATTGTTCTCTGGAATGATGTGTGTGTGTGTGTGTGTGTGTGTGTGTGTGTGTGTGTGTGTGTGTGTGTGTGTGTGTGTGTGTGTCAGTCTGACCCCAGCAGGACCCACGAGCCCAACCCTTTTATAGCTGATGTTATTTCTTATTACGTGCGAATGGGGCAGCAGCCGGTTTACTTCACCATCTACTACGTGAAGGTGAGAGCTCACTTCCTGTGGATTATTATCTCATGGACATCACATTACACTGAAACAAACCTTTATGTTGTTCTGCAGGTAGAAATAAATCTCGACTGATTTGACTAATAAACCACACACAAATAATAACCATGTGAATAATAGTTCAATTAAATATTATTTAAATCCTCACTTTATTGTTTGCATATGATCTCAGAATCAACTGCAAAGGAAACATGTGTTTTACATCTTCAGTCTGTATTTTTTATCCCTGATGTTTTTTTATGTTGAAATCTGAGTAGGTTTTTGTCTGTTGCTTCTTCTTAAGTAAAAAACTTTTGAATGATGTGAATGTTAGGAATCTGAAGCAGCTACATAAACCGACTCGGAACACCAGGAACTTTCCCCACTGACTAAAGTTGCAGATGTGTGTGTGTGTGTGTGTGTGTGTGTGTGTGTGTGTGTGTGTGTAGATTGTGTTCTGTAATCCATCCAAAGACCCGGTGGAGGATGTCTTCCTGTCTCATGCCAGTATCAAGTTCCCTGAGTTTACACAGCGTCACACCACTGGTAGAGGTATGAACACTGCTCTGGTGTGTGTGTGTGTGTGTGTGTGTGTGTGTGTGTGTGTGTGTGTGTGTGTGTTGATTTACGGTTGACTTTAATCTTTAATGTCATGCCATGAAACATGTTCAGGTCACATGATCGTGTCACTTCCTCCTACAGACTTGACTATAAGACAGAAAAAGCAGTGTGCAGAACAAAGCGGCGCGCTCGTTTCACTAAACTACAGGAAGGTACCGTAAACAGACCACACCCACACCTGCATCTAAGCCACAACCTCTAGAATTATTTCTACACTATTTATTAATACATTTATTCTCTTTTCAACTTCTTCGAATCTGACACATGATTTCCTCCCCTCAGGTGTCACTGAGTAACAGAGAATCAGAGCGAACCATCGCATTACGAACAGCGAGAATGCAGATTTCAGCCATAACCTCCAATAAAATCCAAGGTGCTGCTCTCAGCCAATCACAGCACACAACACTGCTCTCAACCAATCACAACACACAACATTGCTCTCAACCAATCACAACACACAACACTGCTCTCAACCAATCACAACACACAACACTGCTCTCAACCAATCACAACACACAACACTGCTCTCAACCAATCACAGCACACCACAATACTCTCAGCTAATCACAGAACACCACACTGCTCTCAGCTAATCACAACACACAACACTGCTCTCAGCCAATCACAACACACAACACTGCTCTCAACCAATCACAACACACAACACTGCTCTCAACCAATCACAGCACACCACAATACTCTCAGCTAATCACAGAACACCACACTGCTCTCAGCCAATCACAACACACAACACTGCTCTCAGCCAATCACAGCACAACACAATACTCTCAGCTAATCACAACACACAACACTGCTCTCAGCCAATCACAACACACAACACTGCTCTCAACCAATCACAGCACAACACAATACTCTCAGCTAATCACAGAACACCACAATGCTCTCAGCCAATCACAACACACAACACTGCTCTCAGCCAATCACAACACACAACACTGCTCTCAGCCAATCACAACACACAACACTGCTCTCAGCTAATCACAACACACAACACTGCTCTCAACCAATCACAACACACCACAATACTCTCAGCTAATCACAGAACACCACACTGCTTTCAGCCAATCACAACACACAACACTGCTCTCAGCCAATCACAACACACTCTACTGCTCTCAGCCAATCACAAAACACTGTACTGCTCTCAGCCAATCAGAAAACAGCATGAATGAAATAAATAGGAATTATGTGTTGAAGTGTCTCTATGATATTTTGTCTCTCAGACGTGAACTGCCTCATCGTAGACGTGTTGGATGTGAAAACCAAATATCTCTCGGTGAGACACTTTACACTTATATACATTTTGTAGTAGGAGTTTTAGTAGTAACTGTGATGTCATTTCAAATCTGTGTGCTGCCACTGTGGGGCCCCTGAGTGTGGCCCTAGTATTCATTTATTTTAAAATTGATCACATTTTTCCTACTTTTTTTAATTTTCCCTAAATGTACAGGAGATGTGTATAATTTTACCCAGAATTCTTGAATTTTTTTAAGTTATATTACAGTATGTTTTATATTTTCCCAGGAGCCCAAAATCCGGACGTGCAGCCTGAACCTGAACACAAGCGAGAAGACAGGATTCACACTGTGTCTGGATAAAGACTCCCGCAGAACTTTCCACGACGTTCAAAGGTCAGAGGTCACCCGATGTGTCTTCTAAGATCTGGTGTAAAAAAACATTTCGCTAAAAAAACATATATTTTTTTTCTTTCTGATTTACAGTGTTGAGATAGAACCTTGTAAAGAGCCTGGATATTACATTCAAAAGTCCATGAGGTCAAAGTTCAACACAGAAGAAGATTCAGAATCAGGACTGAGCAAGTTTATGAATCGAGGACTTCCTCTTTCAATACACACCTTTTCAGGCATCATTTCCTGACAGAGAAAACAAAGACAGCTAAAGAAACGCACTTTGGTGGACACTTTGGCGCTAACCGCTAACTGCTAGCTAAGTGTGACCCTTGTATTGTGCGGTTATATTTAATATCCTCTATGATATGTAGGTCACACAGTTCTGTGCTGCTAAACACACACACACTGAATCGTGGTGTGTTTAACAAAAAACCCCAGACAGTAGAGATGTGTGTTTAAAAGCCACAACTATGAAAATGACTTCCTCTTCCCTTCTCGGAAATGATTTTTCTGACGTTTCAGGGGGAAAAAAGCAGACTGGAGCAAACTAGCGCTACTTAGCGGCATGCTAACACACCCATTCAAAAGAGTGTTCATGCAAAATATCACGTATTAAAAAAGGTCCCTGATCTTTTGCTTATTTATAAATCATTCATGGAAACATCTGATGTCTGTTCACCTGAAAGACGAATCTGTAAATGTTAAAAAATGAGTAACAGATTGCTGTAACTTTTCTCTAAACTATGGCAAGTCATCTGTTTTAGCTGAACATAACTAGCTAGGAGTGTGCTGAAGGAGATGAAATACAGCCATGTGATTAGCATTACACTGAAGTAGGTAGCTATGTTTGTGCTATACAGTACAATAAGGTATTATAATTAAAAGACGGCTCTAAAGCATCGATGTTAATGTAGATGTCAGGATTAGCGCTGAGTTTCATCACTTTAACACTAAAACAGAGGGACAATCAGCTCTTTTACTGAATGTTTGGTTTGGAACACATGCTGACTACATTGTTTGAAACTATCCAGTGTGCTAAAGGACGACTTTGTTACGCAGCTGGAATAATTCTCTAGCAGTGTAATGTATCAGAGCGAGAAAACAATCATCAGATATTACTGTAATGTAAAGAAATCTGCAGTGACGTCCGGAGAGCAAGTGGAGGAGTTTTGTAAAGAAAATATGAACAAATTGTTTAAAGGTGTTACACTAGAGCAGTGCACTTAAACTTCATAAGTGTTGAATTTTTTTCTTCAAGTCGTGACTGATTTGATGTGAAGATGTAGCACACTAGCCTGACTGTACACACACTCGTCTTCAGTTGGGAAAATTTGTATGATAAATAATTTGGCTTTTCTGTTTCTTCGTCCCCTGCTGTTCTAAATACACCATTATGTGATGCTCTATGTAATTATACGTGTGTGTGTGTGTGTGTGTGTTAAACTTCATAAGTGTTGAATTTTTTTCTTCAAGTCGTGACTGATTTGATGTGAAGATGTAGCACACTAGCCTGACTGTACACACACTCGTCTTCAGTTGGGAAAATTTGTATGATAAATAATTTGGCTTTTCTGTTTCTTCGTCCCCTGCTGTTCTAAATACACCATTATGTGATGCTCTATGTAATTATACGTGTGTGTGTGTGTGTGTGTGTGTGTGTGTGTGTGTGTGTGTGTGTGTGTGTGTGTGTGTGTGTGTGTGAGTGTGTGTGCGCGCGTGTGTGTGTGTGTTTGTGTATCTCTGTATGTATATAAAAATTTTTATTTACAAATTACAAATATTTGAAACTTTCATTTATGATACATAAAAACTTACATTATGAAAAAGTCACAGGTTTTTTTCTTCATTAATGAATCCATTATTACATTATTATTATTATTATTATTATTATTATTATTATGATTATTATTATTATTA
>MU562415.1:8257175-8262175 GCA_024362625.1 Silurus asotus
TATATTTATATATTTATATTTATATTTATATATTTATATATTTATATTTATATATACGTTGTGAAACATACCACAAAATGTACAGATGATAAAAAACATTTATGAAAACACATTGATTTATTTTATGTTTAAGTTTTAATGTGAGAATCTGTTCTGATTGTATTAAAGTTGGATATGATCATTATAAACAATTTCCTGGGAGAGAAAGTGAAAAGTTGTCATTAAGAGACACTGCATTTATAAAGTTTTAACACATTTTTATTCTAACATGAGCTAAAACTGGTATCAGCTTCAGGGTCAGGATTTACCTCAGAAATTAGCGGCTGATGGCTAGCAGAACTAGCCTGTGTGCTAACAGGGAAAATATTTTTTATTTTTTATATTTTATTTTATTGTATTAAAAAGAAAATGATTTATTAAAATATATCGCCTCTTTAGCAAGATTTGGTGATTAAGACTTATGATCAAATGAAGAACTGTGTAGGATGTATTAGCACACATAATGAATGAGGGAGTAGGTAGCCCTAATGTAAACAAACATACATGTTACATGTTACAAACTCAAAACAAACCCTTTTTTATAGTTTATGATTAAATTGATAAATCTCACATTGTATTGTTAATGCTGTGTGTGTGTTTGTGTGTGTGTGTGTGTGTGTGTGTGTGTGTGTGTGTGTGTGTGTGTGTGTGTGTGTGTGTGTGTGTATAACCACTAGAGGGAGACACCTCTTTTGTCCCATGTTAAAATCTATTAAGTAATTATTTGTTTTAGGTTTATTTGATATAAAACCGCTGTATGAAGAACGGAAATTGATGCGTTTTTTATCAATATTTTAATAAATCGAAGGTATTTTCTTTTTTATTATTATTATTATTATTATTATTATTATTATTATTATTATTATTATTTCAGCGTTTTCTCAACCGAACCCCACAAGCGCCCGGTGACCGCTGGGTTATAAACCAATCGCCAGCGGGAAACAAACAAAACGAGCCAATCAGGATATAGTGGGCGGGGCTTCACGTGGGCGGCAAGAGACGTGAAGAATGAGGAGAGAGATAGAGAGGGGGGGCGATGGGGGCTGGGAATATTTAGGGGCGGAGCCTGGTCTAACGGTTAACGTTGGGTTTAGTTGGAGTGGGCGGGGTTAGTATAAAAGTAGGCTGTGCTGGGTTTGGTTAGAGTGGGCGGGGTCAGTATTAAAGTGGGCGGTGTTGGGGTTCGGTTGAGGCGGCAGCAGCAGCAGCAGAGCGGACTGGACTCTGAGGGGAGAGAGGAGAGAGGAGAGAGGAGCGGACACACTGAGAGACTTTCCTGGGAAACCTGCAGCTGCTGGACACGGACTCATTCATCTCTACATATACGGAGCTCCCCTCACCAGCTGCCCTGTGTAAGTGAAGTTGAATGTGGTATTTCCGCCGTGGATAAGCGGATCATGGTGTGGGTAGTTTTTGGGGTGATGATGGAGGAGAGGCTGAGGCGAACTCACCACGCTAACACTCTCCTCCTCCTTCTCTCATTCATCCTCATTCCTGCTTCTTTTCTCCCTACTCCGTCATCTCTACTAATCTGTGTGTATGGTGTATCAGTGCAGTTACATTAGAAGAGAAATACAGTCTCCATCACTTTGGGCTAAAGGCCATGTCTGTAGTTAACGGTAGCTGATAAAGCTAGGTGGGTTCTTTTTTTTTTTTTTTTATCTCTCCACCCGTTTTCTGACATGAAATCCCGCCCTCACGCGCCCTCGAATGACAGTCCGCGCGAGCTCTTGAGCGGCGCCGCCGATTGGACGGAAATCTGTGGAACGCGCGCGAGGGTGAGGTTCCAGTCAATCACGGCTCAGTGGGCGGGAAAATGTTAGCCAATCAGGTGTCAGCAGGCATGGTGCCTAACGGGGTCGTCCAGAAATGCCGCATTCACTCAATGTAAAGAAATAATGATAAATAAATACAGTTAAATAATGTCAGGTTTTAGCTCTTTATTTCATTTCATTCGAGTAAATTGTGACGCGATTATTTATGTGTGTTTTTTGTCTTTATTTAGATTTAATATCATTTTTTTAAGCTTTCCTGAATCACTGATCCCAAATGCTTCTCTATATAGGTGCCCTACATAGTGTGCACGTGACCGTGACATAGTGCTCTCTGTGTCTCGTCTAATGTCGTGTGTGTGTGTGTGTGTGTGTGTGTGTGAGAGAGATGTTCAGTGCACCTAACAATTCTTTAATTTAAATTTTTTTTAATCAAAGTGGAAAATTCTTCTATGTTGATGTAATTCTTTATAATCAGTTCTTTATGTCCACCGTATTGGACGAGTTGAAGAGTTGATCTTCATCCTAATCACCAGGAGGATGTGAACCCCTGAAACCTTCAGTAATCTTTAAATTATAACAGTTAATATAAGTAAAAGTGGTTATAAAACTAAAGGCACTGTGATGGTTGAGTCTAGTCTGAAGTTTTGGTCCCTTTCTCCCCTGTTTCCTCTTTAGGTGGCCTACTTTTTTAGTCCCCAATGCCAGAGATGGCTCAGAGGAGTGGGCAGGAGGACCCAGAGCGGTACCTCTTTGTGGACCGGGCCGTGGTCTATAACCCGGCCACGCAGGCCGACTGGACCGCCAAGAAGCTGGTGTGGGTTCCATCTGAGAGGCACGGGTTCGAGGCGGCCAGTATTCGAGAGGAGCGAGGCGAGGAGGTGCTGGTGGAGCTCGCCGAGAATGGGAAGAAAGCTCTGGTGAACAAAGATGACATTCAGAAGATGAACCCACCCAAGTTCAGTAAAGTGGAGGACATGGCCGAGCTCACCTGCCTTAACGAAGCCTCCGTTCTCCACAACCTGAAGGACCGATACTACTCTGGACTAATCTACGTAAGTGTCACGCCCACATGGGGGTGGAGATGAGTGGGGCAAGAAAATACACTTATAACATTTATTCATTTAAAATACGTTTATTCTGTTTCACTTCCATCTGGTGTACGGTGTAGGATTTGTAAGAAAAGAAGGAATGATCAGGGAAAGAAAACTGAGATAAAGGAGGAGGGAAGTAGTTTAAACCCTAAAAAGGAGGAGTGCAGGTCTGTTGTTTCTGTCGTTTTTCCATCTCACACTGTGAAAACAGGAGGCCAGGAGTGATGAGGTCATCATGGAATGTTAGTGGACTGGAATCTTTCACGCACACGCGTTATTGTGGTTTACCACATTATATTGAACGTAAAAGTGTGTGTTGTGTGTCTTTTAATCGTCCTCGTGTATGAACAGTGTGTAGTCATTCGTGTGATCATGTTTAGTTGTGTGGTGATACCAGAGAATAAAGACAGGACAGTGAGGATAGTAACAGCCAATCAGCTATCAGAAATAAAAACACTTTTGTCTAGCACGAGAATCATGTGTGTGTGTGTGTGTGTGTGTTTAAAGTTTAAAGCCCTTGATGGGTTTATTTCTGTGATTAGTTTCTGTCTCTTATCAGTAGATTGTGTTCTGTAGGTTGATTATTGAGGGTTATTTCTCACACACACACCAGTGAACAGATGTGTGTGTAGACCCTTCACCAGAGTGTATACTACAGAAACATAGTGCTGAAGGGACTGCAGGAGGAAACACGCTTCTATCCTACAGTTCCATATACAAAGATTTACCATCAACCAATTATATAAATCAGAATCATTTCCTTAAATACACACACACACACACACACACACACACACACACACACACACACACACATAATGATCTGAATTATACTGATTCAGTCAGGACAAAAGTAAAGGTGTTTGTGTGTGTGTGTGTGTGTGTGTGTGTGTGTGTGTGTGTCGCACACCTGTGCTAAACAAAGCCAAGCAGCCCAGCTGAGTTAAACTTAGCACAGTGACTCAGGAGCTCAGATCTGCTTACGTAAAGCTGGACATTTTAATCAGACAAACTAAAACTCAGGTTAGACAGTTAGCTCAGCTTGTGGCTGCTTAGCAAAGGGGTTAAATAGTTTTATATACATGATCACACAGTGTATAAATCCAGACCTAGGATGCAGATGCTCAAAACATGACCTCCAGATCATTTTCAGTTTACTGTCTGGTCTGCAGTTCCACAAATGTTAAACAAATAGTGTTTTAGATCAGAGTCAGATTTAAAGCTGTGTGTGTGTGTGTGTGTGTGTGTGTGAATTGGGCAGGAACATCCTGTAGTCAGACTTTGCCCAACTGGTGTGTGTTTTCAGATTAAAAAAAAAAAAAGTAAAATTACATGTTGAGTGTTTGAGTTTTTTTTTTTATTTCCTCCCTCCTATGGGCTCCGTCTCAAACCCCATTCTCTCGTACTACATAGTGACAAATATATACATTTATACATTTTATAATGTGGTTTCCTTTTTTTTTTTTTTTTTTTCTTTTTCAGACGTATTCTGGACTTTTCTGCGTGGTGATAAACCCGTACAAAAACCTGCCCATTTACTCAGAAAACATCATCGAGATGTATCGTGGGAAGAAGAGGCATGAAATGCCACCACACATCTATGCCATCTCTGAATCAGCCTACAGGTGCATGCTGCAGGGTAAGAACATCTGCATGAAGCTACGAACACACACTTCTGCAGCTGGAATCAGTATTTAGCTGACAGTAAGGACACTCAAATGTTTCAGCTACAATGATTTTGAAGTTTGGAAGAGTATCTCCTTGGTAAGAACTGTAAAAATGATCTTGAGTGAATCAGTAAGGGGTCAGAAAACTTTAATACAATCAATGTGTGACTTAAAAACTTTTAACCAAAACTTGTTTTACATACAACATTACATTTTCTGTTATTAACTGTTTAAGAAATGCATGTTTTAGGTGAAGACAGAAGGCTACAGATATAAATAAATAATAAGTAATGAGTAAAAATGATGAGAGAATATTCTTATAAACACAGGAGATTTTATATTGGATAAAAGTATTTGTGTGTGTGGTGTGTGTTGTAGTTAAGAATACACAGCGCTCGGTGTGAACACTACATTTTAAATACAATCAT
>MU562415.1:8267175-8284675 GCA_024362625.1 Silurus asotus
GACTGGAGATTGGAGCTCTTCCATTTTTCCATTGATTCTATATTCAGCTGTGTTTCCTTCCCCAACGGGAATCAGAGGAATTCGCTGTAGAGAGACAGCTGCTTGACATATCCCATGATGCAGCAGTCAGTGAGTGAGCATGACCAAGCAGTTGGTGATGTCGGTTTCCTCTGGGGGCTCAGGAACGCCAGTCACGCTCTTTATTCAGAGTCTCAGAGAGACGCTTTTTATTCACTTCTGAGTGCGACTTGAGTCACTCGTCTGCTATTGGCAGACTGACGCCGATTCCCTGGTTCTGATCCGCATGTCGCCCACTATCCCCCCCCTCAGTAACTGTTCAGTAACTGTATGAAAGAGAATGAGGAGAGGAGGATTACGGTGGTTGTTTCAGCTGTGTGTTGAATCTTGCTGATTTTAACATTCACTTTTTTCCAAACTTCATCTTCTCCATCGCTATCCACTGATCTGGAGTCAGTTCTATAGGTCAGATCATTGAGAACATTTGGCTGGATTATAATTGTAGACTGATCTCAGACTCGGTAGTTGGGTTTATTTTGCCCCATTACGTCCCCCCTGACAACCCCACCCCCCTCCCCTCCCCAAAAAGAAACCCTTTCTGTCCCTCCACAAGATTAACGAGCCGCAGCATTCCTCACATACCAAACTACATCAGCAGCAGACGACAGAGACGGGAGCCGTGACTCCGTACACGTGTTTAGCATTAACATTTATACTGATCTACGCTAAACTGAGAAAGGGCTTAAAGGTTTGTTTGTAAAGCACGTGCAATTATTTAAACAGAAACGTGTGATAACGAAATGTCAGAACTTCTACACCCAACATCCAGCTGTCTGGAGGAATTTAGCGCGCACACACACACACACACACACACACACATATATTCTCTATCCCTACCCTAGACCTCAATAAGACTAAATGTCTGCCAACATGTTTTTTAAAATGTCATTATAATGGTGATAAAATGATCTAAAGGTTACAAAAGTTTATGCTGATTATTGTTATTAAATGCAAATGTAGTTGTTTGCATGCTTTGAAGTGACTGATCAATATGACACTTGCAGTGTGTTGTAGAACTGGTTAGAGGTACATGATTAACACACACACACACACACACACACACCAAACCCCAATTTGTTAGCCAGTTCTCATGTTGCTGCATGGTGCTGCACACCCAACATGTCTGCTTCCCACAACCCTAGGTCTGATATTCACAAGATAAAACTGCATGGATTCTCATGGAGGAGGTTGAGAGAACCTGAGGTGAAGATCCGGGAACAATAACACCAAACAAATTTCAGTGCAGTTTTGCCTCAGGTGATCCTCACAGTCTGAGCACAAAACTTTTCTTCTCTGTTCACTTGTTTTTACTCAAACTCCCGACACTTCATTTAAAAATAAGGAGAAATGGCTTTACATTATTTTTTTGCTGTGCGCAACACTGCCCCCTAGTGCTCACGTTCTTGTATAGAGGATTGAAACGCAGCCTTTAATAACCATCTCCAGGAGGAGTGTTTATGAGGGAAAACATCCCATTGTGTTAAAGCCTGAGACTGAAGGCTTAGATCCAGGGGAGATGTGTGTGTGTGTGTGTGTGTGTGTGTGTGTGTGTGTGTGTGTGTAAAACACAGGGCAAGTGAGTGTTGAGTCTGACCTGTCTGAGGGAGTAAATGAAGGTGTGATAACAGGATTGAAACACACCCTGTAAAATGTGTTAGATTCCTCAGGTGTGTGTGTGTGTGTGTGGATAAGTGCAGAGTTCTCGGATATGAATTACACCTCAGTGCAAGAATGAATGACTATAAAGCATGCAGTTTTTTTCCTCTCTCTCTCCCCCCCCCCTCTGTCTCTCTGAGGATTCCTGAAACACATGTTCTTCTACATTTGTCCATAAAAGGAGTATGAAGAGTGCTGTGATCACCTGCTGTCTGTCTCTGCAGGCATGTTGTTGTGGGATCATTTGAGGGTTTTATCTAGATGAACAAGGCCCAGTGATGGAGGAAAAGAAAAAAAAATTAAAAACAAGTAAAATAAATCACAGAAGAGAAATGATGATGAACGAATGAATCATGGTGATTTTTGCACCTTTGTTTGTAAAGTGTTGTGTAGATGTGTTAAGTGTTGTGTTGTGATGTATAGAGCACCCGGAGCTCTCCTCAGATCCTCCAGTGGAGGTGGTGATCAGATACAGAATTTCCTCTTCCTTTGGGGTTCACTGTATTTCTGTATAAAACATTCAGATGATAACCTTGTCCTCGTTCCTTCTCATGGCTTTCTCATCACTGTTTAATGTCCTCACACAGCTTTATCTCTCTCCTCCGTCTCTCTGTAATCACGTCTCTCTCTCTCTCTCTCTCTCTCTCTCTCTTTTAACACCTTTATATCTGAAGATAGTCAAACACCAGACCTCACATTCTCCACAATCCCAATGTCTGAGAGCATCTTACACACACACACACACACACACACACACACACACACGCACACTGCTGTTTTTCTTCACTGATTATCACACACCTCTGCATTTCAGTATGAGGGAGAAAGAGAGCTGCTTACTGAGGTGTGCACTTCTGTCAGATCAATCATCCTGCTGATCGACACACACACACACACACACACACAGTTGTGTCTCTCTTGGCTGTCTACAGGAAGCCTGCACAAGGACTGAGTGCTGAGAGTGTTCCTGTATGTGATGGTGAATGTCAGCATGAGCCACAGCTGCATTATCACCTTCATTATATCACATTATGAAGGGATCTCTGGTCCGCGTGTGTGTGTGTGTGTGTGTGTGTGTGTGTGTGTATATACAGCATGGTATTCATTATTTAAGAAAATCCTAACAATCAATCTCTCTCCCTCCCTCTTTCTTTCAGACCGTGAGGACCAGTCCATCCTGTGCACGTGAGTATCTCAGTTAATATACATCATTATCACCTGTAGCTCTGTGTGTGTGTGTGTGTGTGTGTGTGTGTGTGTGTGTGTGTGAGCTCAGTGGGGTCTGATTATGCTACTTGGGCATTATGTAAGAGAAGGGGAATCTTCCTCTCTCTTTTTTTCTGTATATCTGCCCATCCATTTATCTGTGTTTTATTTATGTGTCTGTGTATTTCTATGTAAATGTGTGTGTTTTGCCCACGGCTCTTCAGACTGCACCCTGGTGCTCTTGAGAAAGATCTGGTTCTGTTCAGCTTTGATCTCAGGTCACTGTGTGTGTGTTCTGATCTGAGGTCTGATCTTGTTGAGGGGGTAGTGATGAGAGTAAACTGCAGCTGTTATCAGATTCATGGGCTTCAATCTGATTTCCTATTCCATAATATAGAGAGTGAGAGTGTGGCTAATAATATCCGAGTCATTATTTGATCAGATATCTGATCTCTCAGATCAAACCCAGGGGGGATATGAGATCAGAAACATTTTCTCTTTACTTACACTAGAGTCTATATCATATAACCTCTCATTTTCTACTTGATTTATCATGTGTATAAAACAAATCACCTCTTACTTGTGTGTGTGTGTGTGTGTGTGTGTGTGTGTGTGTGTGTGTCTCTCCCATCAGAGGTGAATCTGGAGCAGGAAAAACTGAAAACACTAAAAAAGTGATCCAGTATCTGGCACATGTCGCTTCCTCACACAAAGGAAGGAAGGACCACAACATTCCTGTGAGTTTATATCCTCCCTCCACTTATTGTTATTATTATTATTATTATTATTATTGAATATTCCTGTAGTAGATTTGAGAAGGTGTTTGTTGAACAGAAATGTGTGGAAGCGTGAGATCTGGATTTTATTATGAGTTTGAGAGAGAAAGACTGAAGGGAAAGTTATTATAAAGATGAATCAGTATGATAATAAACTGCATAACTATTTATTTTATATAAATGTTCTCCGTGACTGAGTGCCTGAACCTGCCCCGTACACGGAGTGTATTAAAAAGCATTTCATGACAGTACAATGTTGCACATGACCCTGCTTCACCTCTGCGTTTAGGACGCAGCCGTGTGCTGTGTGCAGTGTGACTGCATCCTGCTGTGCTAAAGCGGCTAACACCTAGCAGAACTGCCACTCATCATCTGTGGAACATTAATGTGTAGATGCAGTGCTGCTGCTGTGGGCTTTATCCACTAACGCTTCACACTGACTCAGAATCAGTCCCGAGAACACACACACACACACACACACACACACAGACCTGTGATAATGAGGTGTGTGTGATGGACTGGGTCTGAGTTTCACTGCTCTAACACTGTGCATTTGTTTAACAGCCAGAGTCTCCTAAAGCTGTCAAACTCCAGGCAAGTTTCTCCTGCATGCAGCACTAACACACACACACATACACACCATGTGTCTATCCTTCTGTTTCTCTCTCTCTCTTCACATCTGTCTCTCATAAACGCCTCACTTTTTTTTTTCTGTCTATCTGCCTTCTCTCTCTCTCTCTCTCTCTCTCTCTCTCTCTCTCTCTCTCTCTCTCTCACCATCAGCTCTGCCTGGTATCTCTCTCTCAGCTCTGCCTGGTATCTCTCTCTCAGCTCTGCCTGGTATCTCTCTCTCAGCTCTACACACACACACACACACACACACACACACAGTGGGTACGGAAAGTATTCAGACCCCCTAAACTTTCACTCTGTTATATCAGCCATTTGCTAAAATCATTTAAGTTAATTTATTTTCTTCATTAATGTACACACAGCACCCCATATATATACATATATATATATAAAGAGAGCTATCTATCTATCTGTCTCTCCACACATCTGTCTCCTGTCCCACCTGTGAATGATTTACTGTTTATAAATCCTTGTATTGATGTATTAATGATATTAAATGTTCACTCTGCTTGCTCTTAAATGATATTTACCCTGATTATGTTTCTGATTAGTAATGTAACATTTATTGATGAATTTTAATGGTAAATTTCAGAACGCCATCCTGCTGTATGTGAGTAACATGTAGTCTCTCTCTCTCTCTCTCTCTCCCTCTCTCTCTCTCTTTTTCTCTCTTACACAATACTTATTACAAATAATAGTGAGAAAAGAGTTTTTTCTGTACAGTCATAAATTTGTGCACAGATGTGATCTGGGTGATTTTATGGATTTTTCTCTTCTGCATGTGGCTTCATCAGTGCTGAGTTTTTCCTCAGCTTTTCCTCTTGTGTTGCGTCACTGTTTGCACTCAGACTGTGGAAGAAAATTACACCAGGAAGACAAGCGAAAATAAAACAACAAACATTATTGTGAACTGGAAAAGTCACTGCTCCTTCCTGCATCTCACTCACTGGGCTTTGCTCACACACACACACACACACACACACACACACACACACACACACTTTCTCTGCCTTTTAGTTTTATTTAGGGTTAGGCGTGTAATTGTGTGTGTATGTGTGTGTGTGTGTGTGTGTGTGTGTGTGTACAGGGTGAGTTGGAGAGACAGCTGCTGCAGGCGAATCCGATCCTGGAGTCATTTGGAAATGCCAAGACAGTGAAGAACGACAATTCCTCACGTTTCGTACGTTTATTTATCATCTCTTACACCAGAATACTAATATATGCAGAAGTAAACAAGTGGGCGTGTCCTAAATACGCCACACACAAAACGAATGGAATGTTTAGTTTTAGTTTCTGTAGTATGTTTATAATATAATCATATCAAGTGATTATGATTTATTGTTTTAACTCCTTTTTTTTTTTTTTTTTTTCTTTGTTTATTAACCCCACACAGGGGAAGTTTATCAGGATCAATTTTGATGTGACGGGGTACATTGTGGGAGCCAACATCGAGACCTGTATCCTGCTCGTATTTACAGAACAGTCTTGGTTTTAAATGTTCCGTGTGTGTGTGTGTGTGTGTGTGTGTGTACGTACGTGTGTGTGTACGTGTTGAGTGATGAGAGGAAGTTGGACAATTATATAAACTCATTAACTCCTGAAGTCAGCGTTTTATTTCCTTACATCCTGAACTTCAGATCTCCTGGAGAAATCCAGAGCTATTCGGCAGGCTAAAGACGAGAGAACGTTCCACATCTTCTACCAGCTGCTGGCTGGAGCAGGAGAACATCTGAGATGTGAGACTCACCTCACCTCACTGCACTTCAGTATTTCTGTGTTAAACACTGTTACAGAGGAGTGTGTGTGAGATGTGTGTGTGATTTAACAGCTTTTTGCTGTTTTTTCTCTGTAGCTGATCTCCTGCTGGAGGGTTTCAATAATTACCGCTTCCTTTCCAATGGAAACATTCCCATTCCTGGCCAACAGGACAAAGACAACTTCCAGGAGACCATGGAGGCCATGCACATCATGAGCTTCTCACATGAAGAGATCTTAGGTAAGGGGAGAGTGTGTGTGATTCTACAGTTATTACTGTGCTGAAGTAGTTTATAAGTAAGTGTGTGTGTGTGTGTGTGTGTGTGTGTGTGTGTGTGTGTGTGTGTTTACAGCCATGTTAAAGGTGGTGTCGGCTGTGATGCAGTTCGGCAACATCATGTTTAAGAAGGAGAGAAACACAGACCAGGCTTCTATGCCCGAGAACACAGGTGTGTGTGTGTGTGTGTGTGTGTTTTTTTACGTGTAAATATTCAGTTATAAAAAATAATGTATTGATTGTTTGTGTGTGTGTTTTTCTCTCTCTCTCTCTGTGTGTGTGTGTGTGTGTGTGTGTGTGTGTGTGTGTGTGTGTGTGTGTGTGTGTAGCTGCCCAAAAGTTGTGTCATCTGTTAGGGATGAGTGTGATGGAGTTCACTCGTGCCATCTTGACCCCCAGGATTAAAGTGGGACGAGACTACGTTCAGAAAGCACAAACTAAAGAACAGGTAACACACTGCTACACAACCCACACACCTTCTCACCACAGAGCATATTTTCTTTTCTCACACACACACACACACACACTATAGCAGTAACATAAGTACATGCAATAGTCTACATATGAAGAAAAAGTAAAACAAGAAACAAACAAAAATGTAGTATTTATCTGTGTGTGTGTGTGTGTGTGTGTGTGTGTGTGTGTGTGTGTGTGTGTGTGTGTGTGTGCACTACCTCAGGCTGATTTTGCAGTTGAAGCTCTGGCCAAAGCAACTTATGAGCGTCTTTTCCGCTGGCTGGTCCACCGAATAAACAAAGCACTGGACCGAACCAAGCGACAGGGAGCCTCGTTTATCGGCATCCTGGACATCGCCGGATTCGAGATCTTCCAGGTGAGAAGGGTTTTATATATATATATATCATCCCCTTTTTATTTTATATGTATATATTAACTATTTTATTTTATTTTTTTATTTATTTTAGAAAAATCTAAATACCAGAAAGTTTAATTTCTTATTGACATTGTAGGATAATGAATTCTAATTCTTGTGATGAAGCATGTAACTCTCTCTCTCTCTCTCTCTCTCTCTCTCTCTCTCTCTCTCCTGCAGTTAAACTCGTTTGAGCAGCTGTGTATTAATTACACTAACGAGAAGCTGCAGCAGCTCTTCAACCACACCATGTTTATCCTGGAGCAGGAGGAGTATCAGCGTGAAGGCATCGAGTGGAGCTTCATCGACTTTGGTCTCGACCTGCAGCCCTGCATCGACCTCATCGAGAGACCCGTGAGTACAGCGCGAGAGACTCGTGTGTGTGTTATAGTGGATGAGCACTGAAACGGGTGCAGTGGTGACAGTACCAAAGCAAATCTAAATCATTACTTTTTTGTTTTTTTCACACATCTGTAGTTTCTATCTCTCCACAGCACCATGGCTTATTTGTGTGTTTTTAATGAGTAGAAGAGAAGAGAAGATTTTGGGTTCATGATAAATGTAATAGAAATCAGTCAGTGTTCGACTCATTAATATCATGCTGTTAATATATTGTTATGCTGAGAGTCACATTCAAGTCTTTCCACATAAACTGAGTTGATTAAAGAGTCGTGTGATAAAATATAATCTACGTTTACCTCTACCTGTAGTCATATTTTACTATTTTAACTCAAATACATGGTTTGTGTACTTCATCCACCACTGCATTTGTGTCCCTGTGAATAATAAGAAGGAACTGAAATAGTTTTCTGAATCAGATCCAGTTATTGCTCTATTGTGTGTTTGTGTTTGTGCAAAATATGATTATTTTTGAGATCATTAGGAATGTAACACAATATTGAGTCATTGTGTGTGTGTGTGTGTGTGTGTGTGTTGCAGGCAAATCCCCCAGGTGTTCTGGCTCTCCTGGATGAGGAGTGTTGGTTCCCCAAAGCTACAGATAAGACGTTTGTGGATAAGCTGGTGCAGGAACAGGGTTCTCACGCCAAGTTCCAGAAACCACGTCAGCTCAAAGACAAAGCCGACTTCTGCATCATCCACTACGCAGGGAGGGTACGATACACACTACACACAGCGAGGTTACAACCACACACACGTACACTGAGCTGAGAGAAAATACTTATTCAGTAGTAGATTATTACCTCCTCCTGTGGGATTATATTAATGTATACATGAATTAGATAATGAAATGGTAAAGATAGACTGTCATTATTTGGATATGCAGTGTAATGGGCAGTAGTGTGGGGTCTCGTTCATTACTCAGATCTGTGTGTAATGATGTTTAATGCACAGACCTCCTCATGTGCTGGGTGTGTAATCTCTCCAGCATGAATGGTGGAGTTCGCTCATGTTTTTCACTCTTTACTCCACACATCTGGTTTACATTAGCAGCTGTTTTGCCATCAGAATCTGACACTGCATTAAAAAGGACTCTCTGTTTCTCAGTTGTGTTCCTTCTGATAGTGGTGGGGAGGTGCAGAGGGGTTATTAAAGACAACTTTCCACATCACATTACCAATAAAAATGCACAATAAGCATAAAAATGACTGAGAGGAGGAAAACCCAGACACAGTTCAGTGTGCAGAGGCTTCAGAGCCCAAAACAACCTCCAGGAAATATCCTGCACGCTCTCCAAACCAGAAAATGTTTTATCTCCAAACCAGAATGAAAAGTTCAGTCCTATCTGTAAGGAGACCAGGGGGGTCTTCTCATTCTGTTTACCTGTCCATCACATCTGACTGAAACACAACCGTGTTCCCTCCAAGCAAAAAAACCCTCACTTCTCATTCATTCTTTAGTTTCTGATCCAGAGTCTGGACAGACTCATAAACATTTACAGCACATAAGTAAATACACACAGCAAAGAAAATACAAGGTGATGATAAAATGTTTGGAGACTCGCTCTGTTTATACGAAAGAACTTTAATTATTTACGTTTCCACACAATTGCCTTCGAAATAGTTTCCCTGCACAGCAATACAGAGCTCCCAGTGTTCCTCTGGAACGTGTCCTTCAAGTCCTTATCGTATCAAGAACCTTCTGTGATTCGTGCTGAATCTCCACAACGGTGTCAAAACTGTAAACTTTGAACTGCATCTTCAGGAAGAGGGTGAAGTCCCCAGGAGCCAAATCTGGCGAGTAGGGTGTGTGTGGAAGTGAGACTGTGTAGTTTCCGGTGAGAAAATCACGTGTGAGGAGGAGCTCTGTGATGGTGTGCACATGTGATCAGAATAGCAGACGTGGTAAAGCACGTGGTCAGAACAGCACCAGTCGCACTGCTCCTGATGTACACAGGACCATGTCTTTTAGTACACTGACTTATGCAGGTCGGTGCTCCATGTGACTGTGCGTGCAGCTCCGTGCTGCCATCTGCTGGTGCGTTACAAAACTAGTCTCGAAACGTTTTGATAGCAACTCATATATATTGCTTCTTTTAATTTAAACAGCTCTGATTTCAGCTTCATCTTCTTTCATAACTGTGTGTGTGTGTGTGTGTGTGTGTGTGTGTATGTCGCATTCATCCAGACACTTTATATATATATATATATGTGAGCTTTAATCTCATAACTGCTGTCTAAACATTTATATAATTAATTAATTTATATTAATAAGTATTAACGCTTTCTCTCTCTCTCTCTCTCTCTTTCTCTCTCTCTCTCAGGTGGATTATAAAGCAGATGAGTGGTTGATGAAGAACATGGATCCTCTGAATGATAACGTGGCGACGCTGCTACACCAGTCCACTGATAAATTTGTAGCTGAGCTTTGGAAGGATGGTGAGCTGCACTCTGTCTCTGTTCACATCAAAACACAAATTCTGCACCAAAAACCAGTTCCAGTGTCTGTGATTTACTTCTGTCCTCCAGTCTTGCACTAACCTGTGTGCAGTGTGTGTGTGTGCAGTGTGTGTGTGTGTGTGTGTGTGTGTGTGTGCAGTGTGTGTGCCTGCTGTTACTGTTTTTATTTCTTTTTTTCTTCGGCGTTTTCTTTATTTCCTTTCTTTCTTCCTCCCGCTCTCGTGTCTCTCGACCTGGCCTGTAGAGATACAGAATATTCAGAGAGCGTCTTTCTATGATGTCTCTAGCCTCCATGAGTCTCCGGGTGAAGGTACTACGGTTCTCCAAGGGCGCATTTTGTGATTTGAGACGCTCCCATCCTGCTGCTTTTCTTTTTATTTATTTTTTATCTTCCTTCTCTTTCTTCCTTCCGGCTGGCTCATTTCACATTTGACTTAAAAAAAACTCTGAGTTTGCTGCCGAGGCGTTATGAAGTGTAATAACCGTGTGTGAACTCGTTTCATCAACCAAACACTGGGGGTGTGGTCAACCTCAATATCCCGATCCTATTGGAAGTAAGTAGGTGAATTTATAAGAAGTTCTCTGCCCTGTTCTGAATGTTCTCCTTTTTAATAATAAGAATAATAAGTAAAAGATCATTTCCCTGTTTTGCTGAATTGCTGTTCAGTGGTTCCCTGGAGCTCACAGGGGTCACGTTCTAAGACATTCTATGACTCATTCCGAAAATTTGCACATTTTCCGAGCCACAAATTATCAGGGGTTTGACTTTATTCATCTTAAAGTTCAGTGACATGAAAAACTAAGAATTTGTTTTAAAAAAAATTACAATTTAACTCCAAATTTTAGGTAAAAAAAAATGTATTGGTTTTATGTATTGTAATTCTGAGAGGCGCTAACTAAAAGCATAAACGAATAATGAATCAAATTAATAAACTAATAAATCAAAAACCCTTAAAAAATTAGTCTGCTGGTAATATTAATAAAATAACTATAAACTCACTGTGCCTGTTTGTATTAATTAATGCAATAAATTAATGTAATTTCATGTATTTAATAATTAATAAATATTTAATGAAACTCCTTCACAGAAAGGTTCATCTATTATCAACTGTAGTTGTATTTTTTACACTGCTGCAGGTTTGCACTTCCCGTGTGTGTGTGTGTGTGTGTGTGTGTGTGAGAGACAGTACCCCGTGTAACAGACGGTTCTGTAGGTTCTCGGCAGTGAACTCAGGTTTTGGGATGTGACTGATTCAGATGGTCAGCTTTAAGGAGTGAGGACTTGCATGTTAAGTCTGTTACAGATTTGTGTTTATAGATCCTTCTGTTTGTAAACGTTATTGTTGAGTGCTGTGATGAGACCCTGCTCTGTTCCCTCCGTTTGCTTTCCAAAATCCTGCACATGGAAACCATGCAGCTTCTCTCCCACCACGCAAGCGCATAGAGAGCAGCGCCATGTCTTAATTACAGAGAGGAACGCTCAGAGACAGTCAGAATACAACCGTATCCCTTTTTCTATCATCACATCCAATCCCTGTGAAGGGTCTGAGTGTTCCTCACCTTTAACCCTCTCCGAGGGACGTTTCTGAGAGTTTCATTGTATATGAGATTTTATAGACAGAACCATTTAATAACTATAAATAACTCACTTGCTGAATGGAACGTTGCTTCCTGTGATGTCACTCACAAGCCTGAGAATTTACTCACTTCTGTTAAAATGCTGAGTCGGGGACTTTTGAAGAAGGTGCTTCTTTGTTGCTGGGTTTCACCGTTAGATAGTTGATCAGAAGATGCAGGGTGTGTGTGTAGATGTGCTTTAGCAGCGTGCTTCTGTTTAGACATAGTCTGCACCTCCATGGCTCTTCTGCTTTATCATCTGAGCTTCCAGTGCTGAAGAATAAAGTAAAGAAGAATGTAAATGCAGCAGGCATGTGTATCACTGGGCTCAGGCTTTTAATCACACACACACACTATAATATCAGAAATGAGCAGTGTGTTGATTACAACCTTTCACCCTGAGCTTAGTGATTACGCTGAGCAGGAGAGATGTGTGTGTGTGTGTGTGTGTGTGTGTGATAACGTTATTATTCTGAATGTTGTAGGATGTTGGTAAAGTGATTATCAGCACCTCTCTATCCCTGCTCACTATAAACATTCTATTCAGGGTGATATTACACTGAGCCTGAATCTGCTGCAGCACTCTGTAATATACACTCTCTCTGTTTACTGCTTCCTCACCACCTGGTCTGTGTGTGTGTGTGTGTGTGTGTGTGTGTGTGTGTGTGTGTGTGTGTGTGTGTGTGTGTGTGTGTGTGTGTGTGATGCTTTACTGATGTCCTCTCTCTCTCTCTCTCTCTCTCTCTCTCTCTCTCTCTCTCTCTCTCTCTCTCTGTGTGTGTCTGTCTCCCAGTGGACCGTATTGTTGGGCTGGATCAGGTGGCTGGAATGAATGAAACTGCGTTCGGAGCAACGTACAAGACGAAGAAGGGAATGTTCCGGACTGTCGGCCAGCTTTACAAAGAGTCTCTGACCAAGCTGATGGCCACGCTGAGGAACACCAACCCCAACTTCGTCCGCTGCATCATCCCCAACCATGAGAAGAGGGTGTGTGTGTGTGTGTGGAAAGTCTTGTTAAGGGATGTGTACAAGGTGTTCAAGTCCATATATAATCATTAAATCATACGTGACCTCTGTACAGTTTTTATAGTTAATACTTTCTCCACATTTTCACTGATGCTCTCTCTCTCTCTCTCTTTCTCCTCTTTGCTGTCTGTTCTTGCTCCTCCACAGGCAGGTAAACTGGAACCTCACCTAGTTCTGGATCAGCTCAGGTGTAATGGTGTGTTGGAGGGAATCCGGATCTGCAGACAGGGCTTCCCTAACCGCATCATCTTCCAGGAGTTTAGACAGAGGTGCACACACACACACACACACACACACACCTATTCACACCTGTGTACAGTTACACCTGCACACCTTCACACCTGCACGTGACTACCCATGTACATTTTTACAAACGTGTGCCTTTAACTTTGCGATAACAGTTTGGGGAAAGAACCAGGAAATTCAGTACAAATACTTTTGACCTCCTCACCTTACACACAAGTATTTGAGTTGTATTGCTGTACTCATATGGTGCGGGGTGTGTGTGTGTGTGTGTGTGTGTGTGAGATCAGATATGAGATCCTCACTCCTAACGCCATCCCAAAGGGCTTCATGGACGGTAAACAGGCGTGTGAGCGAATGGTGAGTGTAACATTTCTCACGTCACTGAAAACACAACAAATAAATAATATCAACTCATTAACAGATCACACAAAGTCTGTTATATCATAATGGGTGTTTTATCACACACACACACACACACACACACACACACTGTATACAGGACTCTAGCTGATGTTTGTTTCTTCTCCATTACTTGTTTTTATTGAATGATGTCATCAGTAAAAGAATCAATATAAACATACAGTGAATGAAATTTCACACACACACACACACACACACACACACACGACACAAAAAAACAAGGAGGACACAGGATACACAATGGTCCTGAATGAGAATGTAATTCCTTCTTGCTGTGTTTTTTTTAAATAAATAACCAATTCAAGCCCTTTCCTTTTCCAGTTCTTCACTTTCTCTCTGTACTTCATTATTACTTACTGTTTAATAATTTATTTAATTATAACCCTCTTCTCCACAGATCCAGGCCCTTGAGTTGGATCCGAACCTGTACCGGATCGGTCAGAGTAAGATATTTTTCCGGACAGGAGTTCTGGCTCACCTGGAGGAGGAGCGCGACCTGAAAATCACCGACATCATCATTTACTTCCAGGCTGTGTGTCGAGGATACCTGGCTCGCAAGTGAGCACTTCATAGTGTCCGAGTGTCACCTCTGCTCGTTTTCTAGTACTAATTAAACACCCGTGTGTGTGTGTGTGTGTGTGTGTGTGTGTGTGTGTGTGTGTGTGTGTAGAGCCTTTGCAAAGAAGCAGCAGCAGCTGAGTGCTCTGAAGGTTCTCCAGAGGAACTGTGCTGCTTATCTTAAACTGCGCCACTGGCAGTGGTGGAGACTCTTCACCAAGGTGAGATACTTCCTACATGTGCACACACATCATCACAGGGGTGTGTGTGTGTGTGAGAGAGCATATACATTAATATATGTAAAGTATACAGAACTTGTTGCCCTACTGAGGGGAAAGGGGGTAAAACTGTGTGTGTGTGTGTGTGTGTGTGTGTGTGTGATTCCAGGTGAAGCCTCTGCTCCAGGTGACCCGTCAGGAGGAGGAAATGCAGGCGAAGGAGGAGGAGCTGGTGAAGGTGAAGGAGAGACAGGTGAAGGTGGAGAACGAATTGGTGGAAATGGAGAGGAAGCACCAGCAGGTTAACACACACACGCACTCTGTAACAGACTGACCGTCACCACGGATTCATGTACATGGTCCAGCAGTCCATATTTGTATGTATTAATTGTGTTTTTGTTGTCCAGCTGATGGAGGAGAAGAACATCCTGGCAGAGCAGCTCCAGGCCGAAACGGAGCTGTTTGCTGAGGCTGAGGAGATGAGAGCTCGGTTAGTGGCGAAGAAGCAGGAGCTGGAGGAGATCCTACATGACCTGGAGTCTCGTGTAGAGGAGGAGGAGGAGCGCAACCAGACACTGCAGAACGAGAAGAAGAAGATGCAGTCACACATTCAGGTCAGGAGGAGATGATGATCGTTATGGTGGTGGTGATAAGGTTTAATAATATTTACTAGAGGAACAAATATGAACTGTTTGTGTTTGTAGGACCTGGAGGAGCAGCTGGATGAAGAAGAAGCTGCTCGACAGAAGCTGCAGCTGGAGAAAGTAACTGCAGAAGCCAAAATAAAAAAAATGGAGGAGGATCTGCTGCTACTAGAGGACCAAAACTCTAAATTCCTAAAGGTGTGTGTGTGTGTGTGTGTGTGTGTGTGTGTGTGTGTGTGTTTTCTTTTAGCTGACACTAGTGCACTAGTAATTATTATTTATCACTGACTAATAAATACATTCTTATCTTCTGTTTTGTGTGTGTGTGCAGGAGAAGAAGCTGTTGGAGGAGCGGGTAGGTGAGATGACTTCTTTATTGGCAGAGGAAGAAGAGAAGGCGAAGAACCTAGGCAAGGTGAAGAACAAGCAGGAGATGATGATGGTTGACCTGGAAGGTAAAAAAAAAAACACATTTCATCCTCTCCAGTTGTCTGTAGACTGTCATGTGTGTGTGTGTGTGTGTGTGTGTGTGTGTGTGTGTAAACTTTTATCTTATAAATGTGTGGATTACAGAGCGTCTGAAGAAGGAGGAGAAGACTCGTCAGGAGCTGGAGAAGGCTAAGAGGAAGCTGGATGGAGAGACGACAGACCTGCAGGAACAAATTGCTGAACTTCAGGCTCAGATCGATGAGCTCAAAGTGCAACTGGCCAAAAAGGAGGAGGAACTACAGGCTGTGCTGACCAGGTAGTGCACACACACACACACACACACACGGTAATCCAGTGAAGCACAAAAAACCTAACTGCAGCCAGTGGACTACTACAATATTGTGTGTGTGTGTGTGTGTGTGTGTGTGTGTGTGTGTGTGTGAAAGGGGAGATGAGGAGGTTGCACAGAAGAACAATGCTCTGAAGCAGGTGAGGGAGCTCCAGGCTCAGCTGGCCGAGCTTCAGGAAGATCTGGAGTCAGAGAAGACGGCTCGGAATAAAGCAGAGAAGCTGAAGCGTGATCTGAGCGAGGAGTTGGAAGCTCTGAAGACTGAACTGGAGGATACGCTGGACACCACTGCAGCTCAGCAGGAGCTCAGGTACTGCACCAGCTTTAACATGCAGAACTCTGTGTTACATTCAAACTCACACTGGAGCTTATAGAGGGTAAAAGCTGAACACTCAAATTACAAACAACTCTCAGTTAGGACACAGTTACAGATACATCACTGAGACCACGTTTATACCATCTTTATAAATAAAACAGGTTCTGATTTATAGCTCTGTGTATGTACTGATGTGTGTGTGTGTGTGATTTACTTTAAGGACTAAGAGAGAACAGGAAGTAGCTGAGCTGAAGAAGGCCATCGATGAAGAAGCTCGGAATCATGAGTCTCAAATTCAGGAGATGAGACAGAGACATGGTACAGCTCTGGAGGAAGTCTCTGAACAACTGGAGCAGGCTAAGAGGGTCAGCCTCTCTCTCTCTCTCTCTCTCTCTCTCACACACACAGTTACAGAACTGTATGTTTACATTATATCTGTACCTACAATATACTACTGCACTCTTACTGTGTGTGTGTGTGTGTGTGTGTGTGTGTGTAGTTTAAGCTGAACCTGGAGAAGAGTAAGCAGACGCTGGAGGGGGATAATAAGGAGCTGAGTAGTGAGGTGAAGGTGCTGCAGCAGGCCAAACTGGAATCTGAACACAAACGCAAAAAACTGGAGTCTCAGCTGCAGGAGGTCCTCACTCGAGTCACTGAGGGGGAGAGGAACAAAGCTGAACTGTCTGAGCGTGCACACAAACTACAGGTTCTACACACACACACTGTCTATATACACACACACACACACACACACACACACTCCCTTACAAACTACAGGTTCTAAACACACTCTCACTCAGTGTTTTAATGTCCAAGTCAGACTATAAATTATACAGATTTTATATGGATATTGTGTTTTGTAATACCCGTGATATTTTACTGTTCTGTGTGTGTGTGTGTGTGTGTGTGTGTGTGTGTGTGTAGACTGAGTTGGAGAACGTGTCTGCTTTGTTGGAGGATGCTGAGAAAAAGGGGATCAAACTGGCTAAAGATACATCAAGTCTCGAGAGCCAGTTACAGGACACACAGGTAGTGTGTGTGTGTGTGTGTGTGTGTGTGTGTGTGTGTGTGAGAGAGAGAGAGAGAGAGAGAGAGAGGACATATGCCATTCATCTGGTGATGCACATGCAGTCAATCACCTGTAAAAAATAGTAATTCTCTGTGTGTGTGTGTGTGTGTGTGTGTGTGTGTGTAGGAGCTGCTCCAGGAGGAAACTCGTCAGAAGCTGAATTTAAGCAGCAGGATTAGACAGCTAGAGGAGGAGAAGAACAACCTGCAGGAGCAGCAGGAGGAAGAGGAGGAGGCACGCAAAAACCTGGAGAAACAACTGGCAACCCTACAGGCACAGGTACACACACACACACACACACACACACACACACACACACACACACACACACACACACACACACACACACAGTATTCAACATGCTTTCAACTGTTTGAAGAAACAATACATTTGTGCAGATATATTCTATAATTGTATGTTGTGTGTGTGTGTGTGTGTGTGTGTAGCTGTGTGAGACTAAGAAGAAGTTGGAGGATGATGTGGGTGTGGTGGAGGGTC
>MU562415.1:8292175-8302345 GCA_024362625.1 Silurus asotus
AGGTCCAGTGTGAGTCTACAGCACCGATACACAGCAGCTGAGGGATATTACGGTCTCACACACACACACACACACACAGAGTGAGATGTTTATATTTGTATGTATAAACTGTAGTATTAAATGAATGAGGCTGAAACGTCTCGTGTTAAAGCTCAAATAACTGAAGCACTTATTAAACTCTACACTGCAACACAAGGCCAAGCCCCCCTTCCCCCCCCCTCTCTCTCTCTCTCACACACACACACACACACACAGCAGCACAAACTTAAATACAAATATAAATTATGTCACTTAATTCCACAGTGATTCAGGTCTTATGTAAACATACTGACAACATTTGAAATGACGATGCGCTCGCTCAAACACCCCCCCCCCGGTCACATGACCTGCACCCGTCTATTTTAAAATAGTGTCATAAAATACAATCTAAAACACAGCCTGATTTACGCTACAAGTAGGGGGTAAAACCAGCTTACATCAGCGCCCCCTGGTGGTCATTATTAATCCAAAAGCTCAGCACAGGAATTCATATAAAGTTTAATATAGACAGTCTGAGGGACAGGGACAGGGGCAGTCTGAGGGGACAGTCTCACGGACAGGGGCAGTCTGAGGGGACAGTCTCATGGACAGGGGCAGTCTGAGGGGCAGTCTGAGGGGACAGTCTCGTGGACAGGGACAGTCTGAGGGGACAGTCTGAGGGGACAGTCTCATGGACAGGGGCAGTCTAAGGGGCAGTCTGAGGGGACAGTCTCATGGACAGGGGCAGTCTGGGGGCAGGGGAGTAGAATATCTATGCTACATTTTCCTTATGGATTTTTATACAGATGTTTGTTGTAAACAATTTCCACTTCATGAGGATGAAGTCTCTCACACAAGAAGTCACTCAGGTAAGATTTCAGGTGTAGACAAGCTCCACCCACACGCTCTGACTGACAGGTAAAACAGGAACTCCGCCCCTCACAGGGTCTTTTTTTTCTGTTCTTTTACATTCCTTTGTTTTGCGCCTGAACAGTCTGAACGAGTTTATAAGAGAAATCAGTGAGCGGAGAATCTGATCTTCTCATCAGTCGATTAGGTCCAGAAACGTCACACACAAAGCCACAGTTTCTCACGTCCACGTCAGTTAATCAGAATAAAAACAATGGTTGGAAATAAAATAAGAAAATGGCATATATTTAATAACAGCTCTGTGATGGGGTTCAGTGATTACAATCACGTCTCGTCTCATTTCCTCTTCACGTCTCCTCCCTGACTTTGGTTCGACTCTGAAAAAGAGGAAAAAAAGTCCAGTGACGGAAAGTGGATTTTTAATCTACAGCAGCAATAAATTTTCTGTCAGAAGCAGAAATTCTTGAAATTCTGCATATTGAGGGAGTGAATGAATTAAAGAGTGTATATATAAATGTGTGTGTGTGTGTGTGTGTGTGTTTGTGTGTGTGTGTGTGTGTGTGTTTGTGTGTGAAATGTTAAAATGGACAGAGCAGACGTGAAAAAGAAAGATGACAGGGAGGAGGGAGGAGGGAGGAGGGTGAAGGGAGGAAGATTACCTGAGAAAGCGAGCTGCAGGTGAGGAGGAAGAGTCGCCTGAACACCTGACTGCAAGCTCTTGAACAGGTCTGAGATACAGAGAGAGAAATAAGGAGACAGGAGGAGCGAGAGGAAGTGAATAAACGTAGGAGAGACGAGGAGCAAATCAACAGCCAGAGAGAGAAACCGAAATAAAAGGATAGAGTGAAGGAGGGAAGAAGAAGTAAATAAACGAAAGTACAAGGCTGAAACATGTCCTAGATACACACACACACACACACACACACACACACAGTCAGTAGTGCAGTGCATTGTGGGATTCCATAGTGAGCAGGGTGTGGTTTAGGGTGTGGTTTAGGGTGTGGTTTAGGGTGCGGTTTAGGGTGCGGTACAGAGACGAGCACTCACTCTGTGTCAGTGTGAATCCTGAGCTGGGGGTGTGTGGGGCTGCACCGGGGGGGGCAAAGTTCAGCAGAGGAAACTGGAAGGGCAGTGAGACAGGAACGAGACCACCAAACATCCCCAACCCCAACGGCACAGGAGACACCTGCAGAGAGAGAGACAGGAAGAGAGGAGGGGGGAGAGAAAGAGAGAGACAGAGAGATAGAGACAGAAAGAGAGAGAGAAATAGAAAGAGAAAGAGAGAGAGAGAGAGAGAGAGAGAGAAAGACAGAAAGAGAGAGAGACATAGAGAGAGAGAGAAAGAGAGAGAGAGAGAGAGAAAGAGAGAGAGAAAGAGAGAGAAAGACAGAAAGAGAGAGAGAGAAAGACAGAAAGAGAGAGAGAGAAAGACAGAAAGAGAGAGAGAGAGAGAGAGAGAGAGAGAAAGACAGAGAGAGAGATAGAGAGAGAGAAAGACAGAAAGAGAGAGACAGAGAGACAGAAAGAGAGAGACAGAAAGAGATAGATAGAGAGAGAGAGAGAGAGAGAGAGAATCAGTTAATAATCTTTAATCGTTAATAAAAGCACATTATTTTATTTTCATTTTATGTACAATTATTTTGTGTACCTGATTTAGGAGGGCGGAGTCAGACAAAGAGGGCAGTCCTATAGCCGAGGCACAATTGGCTGAAGACTTGTTGCTCTGAATGGCTCCTCCCACTGCTCTCTGCCTCTGATTGGTTGTGACAGATGTGGACGTGAGGTTACAATCCTGGAGGTTGGAGGTGTGTGGGGGCGTGGCCACGGGGGCAGGGCTGAAAGGTGGTTTAAATCCTGAACTCTTATGGTTGTACTGGGTGGAGGGAGACGAAACAAGTGGACAGGAGGAGGGGGCAGGGGAGGAGACTGCAGGGGGCGTGGCCACTGGAGAGCGGCGAGCGAGTTGAGGAGGTGGACTGGGTACATATGGGCGGTAAGCTGAACTCTGTACTGATTGGCGGTTGGAGCTGGGGGAAGGCGGAGTGGAAACTGACGGACGGTGGGTGGAGCCAGAAGAAGGAAGTGTTGAAGCAGGGGATCGCTGGGCGTGGCCAAGATTTTGCTGATTTGAAACAGGAGTGCGATTCCCAGGACCAGAAGAGGGAGTGGTTATAATAAGGTGGTGGGCGGTGCTTAGGGGGGAGGGAGCAGAAACAGAGGAGCGATGGGCAGATGGTGCAGTTTGAACAGAAATCTGGTACGCGGGGCTAGAAGGTGTGGTCTGAGTAGATGAACGGAGGGGTGGGCCAGGGGGTGTGGTCTGAACAAGAGGGCGATGGGCAGAGATGGAAGGTGTGATCTGAGCAGAAGGTCGGTGGATGGAGCCAGAAGTTGTGATCTGAGCAGAAGGTCGATGGATGGAGCCAGAAGTTGTGATCTGAGCAGAAGGTCGGTTGGTAGGAACAGAAGGTGTGATTTGAGCAGAAGGTCGGGTGGTAGGACCAGGAGGTGTGGATTGAGCAGAAGGTCGGTTGGTAGGACCAGGAGGTGTGGATTGAGCAGAAGGTCGGTTGGAAGGACCAGGAGGTGTGGATTGAGCAGAAGGTCGGTTGGTAGGACCAGGAGGTGTGGATTGAGCAGAAGGTCGGTTGGTAGGACCAGGAGGTGTGGATTGAGCAGAAGGTCGATTGGTAGGACCAGGAGGTGTGGACTGAGCAGAAGGTCGGTTGGAAGGACCAGGAGGTGTGGACTGAGCAGAAGGTCGGTTGGTAGGACCAAGAGTTGTGGAATGAGCAGCAGGTCGGTTGGTAGAACCAGGAGGTGTGGATTGAGCAGCAGGTCGGTTGGTAGGACCAGGAGGTGTGGATTGAGCAGAAGGTCGGTTGGTAGGAACAGGAGGTGTGGATTGAGCAGAAGGTCGGTTGGTAGGACCAGGAGGTGTGGAATGAGCAGGAGGTCGGTGTGTGAGTTTGATTATTGGAGAGCTGCTACTCTGGGAAGACTTGGTGATTGTGGCTTGCATGGGTGTAATAAACCTCTGCTGGGGGTGTCCAGTGGGTGTGGCCTTCTTCTGAAGGAGGTGTGATTGTGATGATGAAGGGGGCGTGGTAAAACCTTTAGGGGTTACAGAGTTCAGGTTTTGCTGCTGTGTGCTGTCACACAGTCTGTTTGATGGGTTTTTGATTGCCCCAGGAGGCGTGGCTTGGCTGGACTTTATACCAATTACACCAAATGGTTTCTGGAGAGGTGTGGTGGTCGGGGGTGGGCGGGGCTTAGCAGGAGGCGTGGTGTTCATGTAAGTGTTGCTAAGCCTACTCGCAGGTGACGCGGTCTGTCTTTGTACTGAAACGACATCTTTCAATGTGGAAGACTGAGAGGAAGGGGAGGGGCTTATGCTGTGTGGGTGGGGCTTTGCTACGACAGGTAAAGAGGAGGAGGTGCAGGGGGCGGAGTTAGCGTTTACACCGTTAGCAGAATTGTTGAGGAGTTGCAGAGCCTGAGTGATGGAGTCCAGAGAATTTGTGGCCAAATCTTCATCTAGCGAATCAGACAAGCAGATCAGCTCTGAGGGCGGATATATGGAGAAAGGGGCGGGGCTTACACCTGTCACTGTTCCAAGACTCAATCCCATTTCCTACAGGACAGATATAATAATCACATTATATAAATCTCACACACTCACACACACACACACTCTCTCCTCACACACACACGCACACTCACTCGCACACACACACTCTCTCCTCACACTCACACGCACACACACTCACTCGCACACACACACTCTCTCCTCACACTCGCACACGCACTCACTCGCACTGTACCTTTATTTTTACAGGTCTAGTGGTAGAAATTATCCTTTTCTTCCCTCTGAAACACAGAACCATATGAAAATGTGCACCATTAAAGTGTTCTCTGTGTGTGTGCGCGCGTGTGGGGGTGTATATATATGTGGTGTGTGTGTGTATGTATGTGAGAGTGTGTGTAAGTGCGTATATATATATGTGTTGTGTGTGTGTGTGTGTGTATGTATGTGAGAGTGTGTGTGAGTGCGTATATATATGTGGTGTGTGCGTGTATGTATGTGGTGTGTGTGTGTGTATGTATGCGAGAGTGTGTGTTAGTGCGTATATATATGTGGTGTGTGTGTGTATGTATGTGAGAGTGTGTGTTAGTGCGTATATATATGTGGTGTGTGTTAGTGCGTATGTATGTGGTGTGTGTGTGTGTGTATGTATGTGAGAGTGTGTGTTAGTGCGTATATATATATGTGGTGTGTGTGTGTGTATGTATGTGGTGTGTGTGTGTGTATGTATGTGGTGTGTGTGTGTGTATGTATGTGAGAGTGTGTGTTAGTGCGTATATATATGTGGTGTGTGTGTGTGTGTGTATGTATGTGGTGTGTGTGTGTGTGTGTGTGTACTTACAGGTCTGTGAGGTGACCATGTACTGTACGGCTCTCTTTAAACAGCATCCTTTAACAAACATAGAACACATACAGGATTACTTTAACTCACACACACGCACTCACACACTCGCACACACACGCACACACACGCACACACACGCACACACACGCACACACTCGCACACACTCGCACACACTCGCACACACTCGCACACACTCGCACACACTCGCACACACTCGCACACACTCATACACACACACCTGGCCTGCATCCAGCCTTTGGGCCAAAGTGGTTTGACTTCAGTCTCCATGAAGGCTTTGAGATAATCTTCTACAGAGAGAGAACTCTTCTCCTGCTCATAACATCTCAATTTCACCCGCACCAGGTTACACAGCAGAGTCCTGAAAAACACACACACACACACACACACACACACGGTTACCCCACAGGTGATGAGTGTGTAAGCAGTGTGTAGTGTGTGGGAGAGGAAGAACACGTCCTCACCGGAGTTTGTCGTCCCACATGAACTTCTTTCTCGGCCCAATCACTCGTTTACCGGGTTTTTCCTCGTCTTCATCCTCTGAGCAGTTTCTCTCTCCGTCCTCTATCTGCTGCCTACACACACACACACACACACACACACACGAGCTAGAGTAGATGTGAGCATTTAAACATTAACATTGATGTTTTGTGCGCGCGCGCACACACACACACACACACACACACACACACACACACACTAATCTCTGTGAATCTCTGGTAAATATTATGAGATGGTGTGAGACAGGAGACATTAAATGCAAGACATGGGAGTCGTGAGACATAGGTGACATGAGATGAGGGACAAGGAAGACGTGAGACGCGGGGGGAAGAGGGGACATGAGACACGGGACAGACAGGATGTTCATACTTGGCTACTACTTTAGCCATGCAGTCCATGTTGTATCTGGCAGTTTGTTCAGGCATCACACTACACACAGCCAACTTCAGCTTCAGCAGAGGAGTACGGAGACGATCATCCTGTCTCACACACACACACACACACACACACACACACACACACACACACACACACACAAAATAATTCATTATAATCACATCTGAAGCTTGGAGTCCATTACCAAGACCTTCAGTGAATAAATGTGTGTGTGTGTGTGTGTGTGTGTGTGTGTGTGTGTGTACCTGGATGTTAAGGCTGAGTTTTTTAAGGCGTTTCAGTAAAGCCTCCTTGTTGCAGGGAACAAAAGCCTCGAGGTGAGAATAAACAGCTGAGCGAACAGAGGGAGACTGTTCCTGTACCTGCAGCTCAATACTGCAGAGAGAGAGAGAGGGAGAGAGAGGGAGAGAGAGAGAAGGGGGGAGAATATGGTAATTGCAGTTCTATTCTAACAGCATAAGTGTGTGTGTGTGTGTGTGTGTGTGTGTGTGTGTGTGTGTGTGTGTGTGTGTGTGTGAATAATGAGACAGATGAACACACTCATACTCTAATAAGATATTGTTCATGTCCAGGGTGAAGAACTTCTTGCGTCCCTCCTCATCGAATTGTCTAGACGCCTGGAAAAAAGAAACGAGACGGTTTGAGGCGCGTCTGCGATTTATGACAGAGTGACTGATAAATCTGAAGAGACACGTGATCACGTTCTCACCAAGCGCAGATCTTCGATGCGTTTGACCAGAGGAGCAGGAAGACTTTCGGGAAGGGGGGGAGGAGACGTGAGCCGTGATCCCACGTTCAGACAAGCTCCACCCACCGCTCTCGGCCCCGCCTCCGCGTACACCAGCCCGTTTCCTGCAAGCTGGGTATGAGGTACACCGTCCAGAGCACTAAAGTCCAGGTCACTCAAAAGATCCTGCAGCTCACTCTCATTGGCTGAGGTAAACAGTGACATCATGGAGGGGTCAGAGGTCAGGTCCCCGAGCAGGACGTCATTATGGAGGAGGAGTTGTGTGTTAGCAGGGTTTAGTTCACGCATTTCTTTCTTCTCTCGTGCGAATCGTCTCAACATCGCCGCCAGCATCAGCTTCTTCCTCCTCTTCTTCTCCGAACGACACACACTTTTATCACACACACACACACACACACACCAGAGCCATGTGACACACTTCTGACATCATCATCATCATCAATTCCTCTGATTAACACGGACCTGATCTTTATTTCTTTTATTCCTTCTTCACCTCAGATCCCTCCCTCCCTCTCGCTCGCTCACTCACTCGTCTCACTCACTCACTCGTCTCACTCACTCACTCGTCTCACTCACTCACTCGTCTCACTCACTCACTCACTGTCTCACTCACTCACTGTCTCACTCGTCTCACTCACTGTCTGTCTCACTCGTCTCACTCACTCACTCGTCTCACTCACTCGTCTCACTCACTCGTCTCACTCACTCGTCTCACTCACTCGTCTCACTCACTCGTCTCACTCACCGATTTCAACATTCTGGATTAATCCCACAATCACGTGATGGAATATAAACGTGTATAAACTCACGCTGTCTTCGTCAGTCGATTCTTCTTCTTCATCATCATCTTCTTCTCCTCCTGCTCCACTTCGTCTCTCCTCTTTTTGCTCTTAATCATTGCCTCCAAATCTCCACCACCCTGCAGACAGACCATCGAACGTTCACGACACGACAGATCACTGCCAAGTAGTGTGTGCGGTACAGGAGGGGGTGTGGTCAGGGAAGGGGTGTGGCCAGGGCTGTGGGCGTGGTCTCTCACCCTGCTGTTGCCGCGTCTCTCTGCATCGTCGCTCTCGGACTCGGAGGCGTTACGGAACTGTAGAGTACCGGTGTTGATGTAAAAACCTCCCAGTTTAGTGGTGAGAGACGCAGGAACCAGTTCATCATACTGCGCACACACACACACACACACACACACACACACACACTCGTTAGTTCAGCCATGATTTATAATAAAGAGATGAATAAATAAAGCAGGTGTTCAGACTCACAGCCTCCGAGTTGTCGATGAACGAGTCGCTCTCGTCGTAACCGAACCCGATATCGATCAGATCCTGAACCCGGTCTTTACGCTTCCTCTTGCCTCCTGACCCCTGCACAGAAGATACACCAAAACACCAAAACAGTCAGAATAATAATCATTAAGAGATTACAGCAAAACAAACGCAACAGAAACTGTCTGAACTCCTTCAGCATCGTGACGTATCTGATCTACAGCACTCACGTATTTGTCCTCGTACATCCTGGCCAGACGCTTCACTTCCTGTTTCTGCTGCTGCTCATCGTTAAACAGGTGACGGGGCTGCGAGACGGCTGAGGGGTTCGTCTTCGCCTGTAGACGGATATGAGTGTTAAGGTTGTAGTTATAACCAGGTGATGTTTTTACAGGTGTGTCTGTGTCTCGTCTCTAAAAGTTAGCTAGCAAAGTTCCCCTAACTGTAACCACGGTAACAGACAAAGTTCCAACTCTTTCTTGCAGGAACTCCGTCAGAATCTTTTAAATCCCAAATCTGAACTCGAGCCACAGACCAATCAGGATACGCCCCTGTCGTAACACACACTCATTACAATCACACACTCAGTCACTGCGCTCGAAACACGGTCACGCGTGTGTGTGTGTGTGTGTGTGTGTGTGTGTGTTGATGTTCAGCTGAAATACAACGAGTTCTTATTTCAATTCTATTTTATAAAATAACACGTTTTAACAACACACACGATCACAAAGCAGCTTTTCAGAAACAAATCCCTGCAGATCACTTCGACCTGAAGATCTCTCAGAGGAGATGCTGACGAGAAACAAACTCCCTGATGAGATGATGAAAAAACATTAAAGAACCAGGAACTTAGAAGGAACTTCCATCTTCACCCTTCACCCTCATCCTTCTGTAACTTTGTACTGTGGAGTCACAAACTGCTGAGCGTCGTCTCCACTCACCACTTTAATAAATCTAATCATTTGTTCTGCATTTTAGTGCGTGCGCACACACACACACACACACACACACACACACACAGACACAGACACAGACACAGTGAGTGTTTAATGGATTCTGCACCTGCATGTAAACAAACTCTGAAGTCAAATAATCATGAGATGTTTTCTGTGCTAGTTTAAGGACGTCAGATTCCACACGTGATCACTTCACGTGTAAAAACTACAAAACACTATTACAAATAAATAAACTTCATGTCAGGATGCTTCATTAATCACAGTTTAAAACCTCCTGTCCACTGACAGCTTGTCGATCACATTAGCCACGCCCACAGCCCCTCGATAATGACGTCAGTGTTGGTGACCCGAAAGGTTCCGGAGAATTTGAGGAGCATCAGATCATCTCAGATCAGAAGTGCTGTAGTTTTAAACTGCTCTTATAAACAACTAAAATTGTTCATTATTATAAGTTTTAATGTTTAATGATGAAAAAAAGATCAAATGAAAGAAGAAATAATTATATTTGTTGTAACTTTAATTACTGATGAAGATGTTAAACACTGTGAGATCACAGCTACTTTATTCTGCACAGGTTTAATAGTGTGTGTGTGTGTGTGTGTGTGTGTGTGTGTGTGTGTACCTGGAGCAGTTCGCTGTAGGTGTACTCAGGGGAGCTCAGCTCGGTGCTCTCCGGCAGGGTGATGTTTATCCTCACGGTCTCGCTCTGCCCCGGAGATTTACCCAAAACGGCCGCTTCAGGAACTCCATGTTCCGGCTCCCGACTCGGGCTCTGCTCGGTGTCCGAGTCCAAGTGTCGTTTCCTGGCCTCGGATCCCGGAGGAGCGGCGGCGGTGAAGGCCGAGAGAGTGACAAAGGGGACTTTTCTGGGTTCGGCCATTTGGAGCAGAGCCACTTCACCTCTCTCTCTCTCTCTCTCTCTCTCTCTCTCTCTCTCTCTCTCTCTCTCTCTCTCTCT
>MU562415.1:8302360-8304860 GCA_024362625.1 Silurus asotus
CACACACACACACACACACACACACACACACACACACACAACTTCCACGACCGGCTCTACACACTCCAGCCGGAAATTCCACAGCTTTTACACTTCTAAATAATCCTCCAGTCCTGGGGACCGTGTGAATAAAGATGGCCGGTTACACGTGCCCTCTGTCGGCTGGTCCATGTTCGGCTCTGCGCTGAGGGAGCGCTCCTCTCTCCACCGCAGCCATCTTGGATTTTTTGGAGAAGAGTAAATAAAATTAACACGGAGCGGGTCACTGCGCATGCGCGGAGCGGCCGCCCGGCGTGGCGGCTCTGAAACAAGGGAGCAGCGCGACCAATCGCGGCGGTGCACACGTAATCTAAACCACGCCCCCTCCTCCGAGTCCTTAAATGCGCGCCGACGTGTTTGCGTCACTGCACCGTGACCGGAAGTGACCTCCTCTCATTCATTCCATCAGTTTATTCACTAACTCGCTTTTAAACTGTGTATCAGATCAAATATCATTTAATTATTTAATATAATGAAATATCACCGACTTTCTTTCTTTTGTTGAACTTTTAATGCACTGTTTATCGAGCAGCATCTTATATTTTAGGTTTATTTACAAAAGTTACTGGTTTTGAAGAAGAAGAAGAATCCCCGGATGAAAGGGAGGCATCTGATTGGTCAAACGGATAATTAATGATCTATCGCTTTTCTTAATTACACATTACCATTTAAGAAGAATACCTGAATGTGTTCTTTACCAACAACTTGTGTGTTTATTAAATCAGTGGATTTTACATCCAGTATATTTGGAACTGGAGCACACACACACACACACACACACACACACACACACACACACACACACACACTCTCAACTGTACAACCTGAACTCAACACACACTCATTATTAATCTCAATCTATTCCACCACCATCTATTATTTATATTTATTCATATCCTGTTGACATGCTGTTCTGCGCGTCTCGACTGCACTACATTGTGTTGGTGTAGAAATACTCTCTTATTTATGGTCCTCTTCTGCACATCACTGTATATTTAGAGTTCACTGGTTTACTGGTCGGTGCTGTTGTGTGTTTTGTGTATTTGTCCCACACTGTTTTGTGTGGTCTGTCTGCACTGTTCACACACGATGTGGCGAGGACACTTACTTTAAACCTCAACTCTGTGTTGTGTATGTAGCTTCATGTTGTTTAATGGAGCACCAGGGTTCTGGAGGAACGTTGTCTCATGTCACTGTGTACTGCGTCTGATACACCTGGTAGAAATGACAATAAAAGCATCTTGACTTGACTCCATGTTCTTCTGAGAACAGCAACTAAATTAGTTATTAATCCCAAAATGTGTTTGATTAAAAAGATGTAATATATTTTATTAGGTAAATATACGCAGAAGTTGATGTGTAATGATTAATGATGAGTGTGACAGTGATCGAATAATAAACTCTTTCACACTTCTGTCTGAAAACACAAAATAGGTTTTTATTTACAAAAACATTTTTCTGTAAGATCAACATTACAAACACATTTCTACTGAGTGAATGATGGTTTTTTCGGATTACACTGTTTACGGGAATGTCGCACAGGAGGAATAATCACACAGCAACCCGATTGTCTTTGGCCCATTTCTTCATGATGCGGATGATGTACTCGACCTGCGGATTCCCCGTGCTGCGTAACATCGGCAAAACCTCCTTCAGACTCTCTCTGAGAACAAACACCACAACAAACCGATCTGATCTCACACACTATCCGACTCCAGTAACACCTTCAGTGTGAATATTAATAATCAGCTGAGATAAATGACACAGTGTGTGTGTGTGTGTGTGTGTGTGTGTGTGTGTAAGACCTCGGTTCACGTCCAGCCAGGATGAGCTGGAAGATTCCCACACAGGCTCCACGCTTCCCCTCCCAGTATTCTGGATTCGGATCCAGACGCTCCAGAACATCAAACGCCTTCGCCGCATAGTAAAACTGTCCCATCTGAAACACACACACACACACACACACACACACACACACACACACACACACAGTGCAATGTGTGGGATTATAAACCCTGTGATATAAAGTTTCGAACCCTGTACATGTTTTTACACACATGATCTATGTAGATGAATTGGGGCGGAGTCATACGAGGGGCGGAGTCATAAACATAACAGCCTGTAAGACCTACGTCGCAGGTTTGAAGGAACCGTTTCTATGTTCTATGTATTTAGCGTTTATTTGCTGTGACTCTACACAGATAACTACATAGTGTACAGGGTTTAGGGTACAGGGGGAGAGTGTAGTGAGCGATTTGAAACACAGCCCCTAAGTTTAAAGTGGATATTTGGAGAAGAATCATTTCTACAGCGTCATTTCTGGAGGAAAGAACAGGGGTTTTCATAACCTACACGCGTGCACGTGTTCACCACTGTCCAAATAAATGCTCTGTGCAAACCTACAGTGCAGGAAAAGTTCAGAAGAGTGTAGAATCATGCTAACAAACGCTAACACAATAGT
>MU562415.1:8309860-8319860 GCA_024362625.1 Silurus asotus
AACCTCTGAGAGCAGCTTCTTCTGCTTCTTTATAAAGACCGAGGAAGAACAAGGTGCAGCCCAGAAACACCCAAACATCAGGGGGAGAGTCAGGGCTCAGGGTCAGGGCCTTATACTCCTGAGGGTTTATACACACACACACACACACACACACACACACACACACACACACACACACACACACACACAGGATATAACACCTGTATAACACTGAAGCTATAAATAAAACATTATAAATGTATAAACCAGAAAAAGTTGTTGCTATTGTTACCTCTAGCTGACAAACCTCCAATATACCTTAAACACACACACACACACACACACACACACACACACACACACACACACACCTCCATTACTCTTTTGTGGTCTCCTAAGTGAAAGGCACAGTAGCCAATCCAGAGGTCTGTGTTCTCTTCAGCTGTTCCACCATTCCTCTGAAACTTAACACACACACACACACACACACACACACACACACACACACACACACACACACCAGCACAGAGTCCAATTTTAGTAATAAGTACAAAAGTACATTTCCTGAGTGATTGTACTAAAACAATGCCTATATTTCAGTTGCTATGCTGTTGCCATGGTAACTGTGATGGTTGCTAGGTGGTTGCTACCCAGTTGCCATGCTACAGGGCATTAGGGTGTTGGCAGAAGGTCACAGTGGTGTTCTATGTGATGTGTTGCTAGGTAGTTGCTTTGATACAGTAGGTGGTTGCCAGGGAACTGCTAGGTGGTTTGGTGTTCCTTGTGGTTCCTATGATACGTTATGTGGTGATTTGGGTGTTGTGTGATGGTATGGTGGTTCGGGTGGTTGCTATGGTGACGAGTAAGCGGGATGGGGCCTACAGTGTTGTTCCTCTGTGGGGAAAAAACCTCAAACCTGGAAATGGTTGCTAAGCGTCAAATGAGAACACTATGAAGTATATACCTGCAAATGGTTGCTAGGAAACGTTATATGTATTATATTCTATATAGTGTAAGTTAAAGATGATCAGCAGGACCCTTTCCACACCTCCAGCAGCGTGATGGCTCCCAGGTAGTCTCTCTGATTCAGGAAGTCCTCCACCCGCGGGATCTTCTTACTCTTATTCCTCCTTTTCTTCTCACTGGAGCTCAGAGAGCTCTCACCACCAAGCGCCGGCTCCACCCGAGACAGGATCTAACACACACACACACACACACACACACACAATACTGCTGAGAGGTAGATTGTGATTGGTGTTCCGGTGGTGATAAGTTCTCTGGAACAGCAGTTCTGACAGTACCATTACGTACCAGGATGATCCTCCACACCTACTTAGATCAAAAGGTGCAGGCTATTTGTTGGTACCTCAAATAATGAAGACTCCAGCAGGGGGCAGATGTTTCTCTTATAAACCCCACAGTTCTGGAACAACCTTCCAATCAGTGTTATATTACATACAATATCATTATATACAGTCTGCTACAATGTGCTCAGGACCACAGTGTGAACACTTCTGCATGTAGACACTTTCTAACTTTCACACTGATGGAACTGTAATGAAGGACATTCAGTGATGATGATGAGGAGAAGGATGATGATGATGATGAGGAGGATGAGGTTCCCTGTAGAATCTGCTTCCTCTCATAGTTTCTTCCTCATGAAGTCTCAGGGAGTTTTTTCCTTCACCACAGTCACCACTGGATCAGTCATCAGGGAGAAACTCACAAGGAACAAACTGATAGACACCAAACTTCTCCATTCTTTATAGAACTTTATAACCGCTTTATCTCCATAACGCTGCTTTGAGAAAATGTCCAGTGTGAACAAAGATCCTGTGTGTGTGTGTGTGTGTGTGTGTGTGTGTGTGTGTGTGTGTGTGTGTGTGTGTGTGTGTGTGTGTGTGTGATGATACTCACCATGTTCCACAGTAAAGATCTTCAGTTCCTTCACTAAACTCTTCAGTAATAAAAAATAAATAAACACATAATAATAATAATGAGGTTGATGAATGATAAAGTGCCCGGATGTAGAAGCCGCTCAGCTTAAAACTCTAAATTATGATAATAAACCGAATTTATTTCTCCTCGTGTTTATAAATAACAGGCTGTTCGGATGTTTGTGTTGCTGTTAGCTGCTAACATGCTGATCACTCGCCGTTGCATAGCAACTGCCGTTTCCGGCGGATATGTGAGTGATTTCCGTGTAAAAACTTTCCGTGGGTTTTTTATTTTCAGACTTTAAAAACACGAGTGAAATTAAAATTAAATTCGGATATAAATACAGAATTATTTGAAAGAAATGTGGTGTTTTTGTGTGAGTATGTGTGTATAAATAACACACCTGTGTGGTGAATCTTCAGTCAGCCCCAGTGGCCTAATGGATAAGGCACTGGCCTCCTAAGCCAGGGATTGTGGGTTCGAGTCCCATCTGGGGTGAAAACTCTTTTAAGGTTAATTTATTTATAATATAAATAATATCAAAATTAAACTCACACACAGTTCGGTGTCGATTTTCAAAAAGAGTTTCGATCAGATTTATTTTACAATGAAAACAACTTTATTTCTGAATTGCAATTAATAAAAAACTTTATTATTGTCAGTATAAAACTTTTACACAGAAGAGTAAAACTACAGCATCAACAAATCAACATTTATTAAATTATGCTGAATATATAACCAGGCGTGTGAACCCACACCCGCACCGTACCAGAACCCACACCCGGACCGTACCAGAGCCCACACCCGAACCATACCAGAACCCCCACCCGGACCGTACCAGGGTCATACCAGAGCCATACAAAGGCCCACACTGACCCAGTGATCCAGAAAAGTTATTGCCCAGAAACAAAACAATGAAGCTGAAATGAAATAAACACAAATGAATTGTATGTTTAATGTAATGTGCACTTCAGGTACAGCTCACAGCTAATTATAGAGAAAGTGAAGGCAGTGGGACATGACATGAGGAAATGACACTTCAGTAAAAAAATAATAATAATTTTGGCCCTTCATAGAACACACTGAGTCACAATAATAACCAGGAATAGAGCACTAAAGTCACTGAAGATCCTCTGTCTCAGACTCTGTAAAAGGCAGGTCATGGTACTGGTATTGGATAAAAGCTGCTACAGAGCTCTTATTAAGTGTTATAAGTGCTGTAAGTATAATAATGTATGAAACATCTCAGGCTCAGTGCGCTCATGTTTTAAGTAATATAGTGAAAAGTCTAATCTGTCTGTAGTTCATCTGTGTAGAAGAAAACGTTACAGTAATACTGTAAAAACAGGGCTGCTCCGGGCGGCATTCACACTAAAACTCCCAGAAGAAAGTTTGAGGTGATTTTAGATCATGAGCAGGTTTGTTGTGTGAAACTGCACACAACTTTAAACCCAAAAACCAGGATGCATTTATGTGTAAATCTCACCATAACATGACTCCATCAGACCCAAATAAAACTAAATTCATATTCAACTCAATAATTCAATTAGAGAAAATATATAAGATGTAAAAGTTTAAATGCTTGTGGATTATTGACTTCACCTTAGAAATATTACAAATATTAGAAATATGATGTCGTTACAGGATGCAGAAAAACTAGTAGATGTTTTTGTAACATCTAGATTAGACTACTGTAACGCTTTACTGTCTGGTGTTGGAGTTCGTGCAGAAATAAACTTCAGTTAGTTCAGAATGCAGCAGCAAGAGTCCTCACTAGATCTAGAAAATATGATCACATCAGCCCTGTTTTAATCATCTACACTGCTCCCAATTCCATCTCACACTGATTATAAAATACTACTACTGACGTATAAAGCACTTAACGCTCTCACGCTGCAGTATCTGAGTGAACTTCTGTACCAGGATGATCCTCCACGCCTACTTAGATAAAAAGGTGCAGGCTATTTGTTGGTACCTCAAATAATGAAGACTCCAGCAGGGGGCAGATGTTTCTCTTATAAACCACAGTTATGGAACCACCTTCCAATCAGTGTTCGGGACTCAGACACAGTCTCAGTGTTCAAGTCGAGGCTGAACACATATTTATTTAGTGGAGTCTTTAGTCAGTAGGTGTTTGTGAGGTAAAGGAGCAGATCTGGAGGGATCATGGATATGGAGTGTTTGGTGAACTGGGATATTTGGATGCTGTCGTCTCCTCACTCTCACACGTTCACTCAGGTTTGTTGATGGTGGTGTGGTGGGTCGTCTCTTATCCCAGAGATCCTCATGTCTGTGTTTCCTTCTGCTTCTCCCTTTTAGTTCTGCTGCTACAGTGAATCTCACCAGAGTCCAAACTGCACAGTGACGTTAACTTTCATACAACAATCAGGAGACTTAATAATCCATATCCTTCTCTTCCTGTCCCCCCCTCTCTCCCCCCCCAGTCCCCCCCCCCCCTCTCTCTCTCTCTCAAACATGCTCCAGAGGTGAAATGAATTGATTAAAAATAAAAGGCTGCATGTGAGTGATGAATTTATTCATTAGTGATTAAACACTCACTTTAAATGAAGGTAAATGGGATCAGGAGAATTGACAGTCCTGCACTCCTCCTCCCTCTCCCACCTTCACGACACTAATACACTTCAGAAACAGCCGTTATGAGAAAATCGTTTATGAACCGTTTTCTGCTTCATGATGAACTCCAGCTGGTTTGTATTCTTCTGGGTTTGGGTCGAGAGTGTGCTTTTCCTACACACAATACAGAAACAACATGAAAAAGATGAATGTTCTAAACATCTTCATGTTGCTCATATTGACCTGCACTCTGATCACAGTACACACACTTCCTGTCAGGAAATCCTCAGACTCTTAACACCACAATGTAACACAAAAAATGTAAACAAACAAAACACGTTATTTAAGCCATCAAGTTTATTGGCTCCATTTTAACACACAAGCTGGAGTGTGTGTGTGTGTGTGTTTAAGACCACTCAGCGGTGGAGCCACCCCAGTCTCCAGCCTGAGCGGTGGGGGCTGCGCTCCAATCCTCAGTGGCGGTCTGCGCACTCCAGTCCTCTGTGAAACACACGTGCGTTAGAATTAAAGTCATAGTTGAGAAACCTTCTGATCAGTGAGGAGAAATTACACCTACCTGAGAAACCCTCTGCTGTGGGGGCAGGTTTGGCAGCAGCAGCAGCTGAAGGAGGAGAGAAAGTTTAAACATGAGGAGATTATACACACACAGTTTTCACTTGATCCTGATCAGGAACATGAACAGAAAATAAAAAGCTGGAAGCAGAATTTACATTTCCAGTGTGTGTGGCAGAGCCCCTCATCCACAGTCACTTCCATTTATCTCACTCACACAACTGAGCAGTGATTAGGTTAAGGGCCTTGCTCAGGGGCCCAGCAGTGCATTGTCTAAACCACAACACTACCACATCCCCATTACATCAGTACTGAGTGTGTGTTTCTCTGAGAGTAAGACTTGGTGCTCCTCACCCTCAATAACAGCAGGGAACTGCTGAATGGGTACTGAAGGAACCTGCACGTTATCAGACCAGTCCTGCACTTCAAGTGGAGCAATATCAGCAACGGGAGCAGACCATTCGCCCTGGAACTCCTCCTTCCCTACAGCCTTCTCTGCTGCAGCCTGCTCCTCCTTTTCAATCTGCACCAAGAACATGAGAAATAACCACCACATCTCACACACACCTCCAAAAGACCAAGAGAACACTGCATACATTAAGTAATAATATCTGCTGAACAGTGTGTAGAAGTGTCTCACCTCCTCAGGATCTCTGTAGAAGTACAGATCAGGCATCACCTCCCATGGATGTTCACGGGAAATGGTACCACGCATCCTCAACACCTCACGGGCCAACATCCACCACATCAGACCCACAGAGTGAGGACCCTAAACACACACACACACACACACACACACACACACACACACACTTAGCACAGTGTGAAACCTACAGATCTTCTGTGAGGAGTGTGAGGTAGGGTTCCATACCTTGTTGTTGCAGGGGATGGCGATATCGACGTATCTGAGAGGGGAGTCGGTGTTACACAGAGCGATGGTGGGAATGTTCACGTATGAAGCCTCAGTCAGCGGCTGATGGTCAGCACGAGGGTCAGTCACGATCAGGAGGCGGGGCTCCCTGAAGGCAGCCTGAATCTGATTGGTGAAGGTACCGGGCGTGAAGCGTCCGGCGAAGGTGGTGGCACCGGTGGCAGAAGCGAACTTGAGCACCGCCCTCTAAAGGAAAACCCGGCCAATCAGAAGGTCAGAACTACTAGTCACGATTAAGAATTTTATTTAAGTCTCATTCAGGAAGTTTTCTTGGCAGTGTGGCTCAGGTTACTATCAAACCCCAGTCATGGGACAGGAAGTCCTCACGGTGTTAGCGAAAACCCGGCCGCTTTACTTTAGCACACCTCCGACACCCAAACACCAACGATGGTGAAGAGCTCTAACAGTGTGCACACACACCCTACACAGATCCCTTCGTTCTGAGTGTAAAGAGCACATATACCTGGCCGGTGTTCCTGGAAGAAATGACGCAGACGTCTGCGGGGTTCTCGATGGCAACGATGGCCCGAGCAGCCAGCAGCAGCTTTTCCCAAGTTTTCTTCAGGTTGATGATGTAAATGCCTGCAACACGAACACTTCACGTTCAAAATGAACACAAATGGAGACAGAGTCTTAACAGTGCATCACAGCAACTTAAATGAGAACAAAAGCTGTCTAGGGACATTGTTCTGCAAACATCTACACTAGATTAGAGTTTTACATTCATTCCCAATGATCTGCTTCCTCATGGGACCATCAACAAATCTGCACATTATTGTACCTTTAAATCAAAACCCTGCACTTTCATAATCCAGATCTTCTCACCGTCACTTTTTCTTTTGTAGACGTACTGCTCCATCTGGAAGTCTAGGTTGGTACCACCCAGATGGGTTCCTGCAGCGAGGAACTTCAGCACATCCTCCTCCTTCATCTGAAGGACATCCAGACCTCCGGACATCGTGACCACTTTCCCTGTGCAACGAGTTTAGTGGGAGAGCTGACCGAAAAAAATAAATAAGAGAGGTTAGAGCATAGTGCGTTTTCTATCCGTCTTGGAGGACCATATAAGAGTTTCACTATCTGGGGTGATCAGGAGATTATATTTGCTCTCCTGATGAGATTGTACATACAACTGAATAGAAATCCTTTCTAACACCTAGATTAAAGTTTATTCCACTGGATTAAACAGGTAACTAAGTGTGGCTCAGGTTACTATCAAACCCCAGTCATAGGACAGGAAGTCCTCATGGTGTTAGCGAAAACCCGGCCGCTTTACTTTAGCACACCTCCGACACCCAAACACCAACAATGATGACGGGCTCTAACAGTGTGCACACACAACATCAAATACACAAAGGTTCAGTAAAAAAACACTACATGTGTATTTACAACAGCATGCACCAAATTGTTCCCCAGCTGAATTTTTTTCCCCCCAAAAACAGTGATTTTTAAAGCTGCATCACAGCAACCTGAATGACCCTGTTCTCCAATCTGATAAATCTACTGCTTAATGGCATCTCAATTTCTCAAATTAACTTATTTGCACATTTTACCTTTAAATCAAAACCCTGCACTTTCATTACCCTAATAATAAAAAAACACTCCTCAGTCTTTTACTCATTGCTCTGTCTGCCTTAACAAAAAAAGTGGGAGTCGATTCTCGCGAGTCACTTAAAAGAACCGACACCTTCACAAATGACTCAACCAACTCTGACAGGAAAAAAATAAATAAATACACCTTTTGAAATGTACTCAATGAATTTATATTAAAAATAGACAAACCACCAAACAGACTGAAAGTGCTGTGGTGGAGATTATATAGGTTTATAATAAATAAAATTTGATTTGCTTTAAGTGCGATTTACTTAATGTGTCAGGATTATATCTATTATTGCAACAGAAACGGATAAAGTCATACAAAGCATAAGCTTAAATAGTGTCAGATGTTTAGTTCACTAATTTACATAAAAATATAATAAAAATCACAACTCCTGAGGTGATGCTAGCTAACATGCTAACAGCACGCGCGCGAGCGAGCACGGTCTCACGCAGGCCTACACTCAAAAACGGACACAAGTAAAAGGTTAATTATTAAATAAAGACTGTTTTCCGGCAGCAAAACGCAGCGAGCGCTTATTATAACGTGTTGTGTCGCTGTTCGAGTCAGAAATCGGCTTCATTCCGCTTTAAAAATCAATATAAAAGTATAAATTGCTGCTCACCACGAGACAACGCCGTATGGAGATCTACACCTCACGGCAAAAAGAGAGCGGACGGAGGAAGTGACGTCATATATAGCGCGAGCACAACCAATCGGATCTTTAGTCTGGTTCCCTCTCGTGCGCAGCTGCGCCCCGCGCTGTACAGAATGGAAATTACATTATAGTGTAAAATACACAGATATAAAATAGACTAATTTATACAATTTAATTTAATTATCTTTCAAATGTTTTAAAGTCAATGATTATTAATTTAAAATATTGCTTTTTATTTTACCACTTACTTTACACACCGTGCTTGCATACAGCTACATAAAGTTTAAAGTGGAAACACACTTGATGAGGCTCGAAATAAATCAGCTTAGAGGTTGTGTATAAAAACAAAACTAATTTATTCACAAAGCCAGAGGGAGAAAACATGGAAGAGAAAGCACACACGTGCAGACACACACACACACCCACACACACACACACACACACACACACACACACACGTGGTACAGAGGCTCCTCCTGAAATAAAGTGCATTCACAAACTACATTGTGTTTGTGTACGTCCAGTTCAAATATACAATGTACACAATTTATACACACACAATTACACACTGTAACACAAAAGAAGCTCCTTCTCTTATACAATCATACAACACATTCCAGTACTCACGAACAACAATAACGATAAGCTTTACACTGTTTTGATGGAGTTTGCACAAAGTCTTTCAGAAACACACTCGAGCAATTGTAATAACAAGGCAGCATTAGAACAGGAAACACAAAGGATTGTGGGTAAAATGATATTTCATCACATCCTGGTAACAGATTGGAGTTTTAACAGGTTCAATATAAAACACAATCATCCAAACAGGAAATATTCTTCATTTCTCAGTAACAGGGTTTTGGGTTCTGTATCTTCTAAACTTTAAGTCTCTATTTTTATGATCTATTTATTTAATTTATAAGAATGCATTTTAAAATCATTTGAAAATTCAGCAAGTTTACCTAAAGTGGTGTAAGAAATCACTTTAATGAGAATAAAAACTCAAAAAATATAATGTAGTGAAAAAACAGATGTAAATGATATAAAATGGAATATCAGTCTAAAAGAACAATAATCTGTCATGGAGTCTGTTTTAGGGGTGGAGCATTTAGTATTAACCTCATGTGAGTGGAGTTTTTTTAATAAATAAGTGTGGAGTGGGTGGAGCTTCTGGAGTGACAACAAGCAAACAATACTGAGGCGGAGCTTGTTTACTGACCATACGTGACCTGACTTTCTCCAGGACTGTTTTCATTTAAATACTAAAAAAAGTTTCTTCTGGTAGTGTGTGTGTGTGTGTGTGTGTGTGTGTGTGTGTGTGTGTGTGTGTGTGTGTGTGTGTGCGTGTGTGTGTGTGGGAGTGTTCAGGATTTAAGGCCCATAAGTGCCATGAGTTGCTCATACACAGTCCAGGCCATCGCAGCCATCAAAGTTCTCCTCAGCGAGCGTGGAACAGCCCCACGGAAAAAACCTCTGAGCCCATGTTCCTGAGAGAGAGAGAGAGAGAGAAAAAGAGAGAGAGAAGAAGAGCAAACATGAAAAAGAGTGGAGACACAGTGCTCATGTACACTGATCAGCCGTAGCATTATGACCATCTGCCTAATGTTGTGTTGGTTTCTTTTTTGCTGCTAAAACAGTCGTGACCCACCAAACATGAACTTCTCCAGCAGTTTGAGCTACAGTTTGAGCTTAACCACTGTTCCTTCCTTGAAGCACTTTTGATAGATACTGACCACTGCAGACAGGAACA
>MU562415.1:8324860-8337360 GCA_024362625.1 Silurus asotus
TAGGGTGTGAGGTTTAGGTGTAGAGTGTGAAGTTTAGGTATAGTGGGTGAGGTTTAGGTGTAGGGTGTGAGGGTGTAGGGTGTGAGGGTGTAGGGCGTGAGGTGTAGGTGTGGGGGGAGAGATTGTTTTTCAGGTAGTGATATAGTTTACCTGATTGTGTTCCTGATTAAGGCTTGAAGGTAATGAAGATTAAAAAGCTGGAGGTAAAGTTGAGAGGATGTGAGCAGGTGATAAGCTTCATGTCACAGTTGGGGTTTGGAGATCCAGGAAACAGGACATGTTACATCTCTACAGAAAAAGAGTAGAAATAAATAAACATCTCCACCCAGGATCAAAATATAAAGAAACTCAAGACCTCAATTAGATGTTAGAAGACGACAGAAGTCTGAGGTGATGTTAGAAGACGACAGAAGTCTGAGGTGATGTTAGAAGATGACAGAAGTCTGAGGTGATGTTAGAAGACGACAGAAGCCTGAGGTGATGTTAGAAGACGACAGAAGCCTGAGGTGATGTTAGAAGACGACAGAAGCCTGAGGTGATGTTAGAAGACGACAGAAGTCTGAGGTGATGTTAGAAGATGACAGAAGCCTGAGGTGATGTTAGAAGATGACAGAAGTCTGAGGTGATGTTAGAAGATGACAGAAGTCTGAGGTGATGTTAGAAGATGACAGAAGTTCCTCACTGTGTGAACTAAAACTGGTGAAATGAGACTAACAGAAGCTAAAGCTAACAGCTATGCGCGCTAAACTCTCTCTCTCTCTCTCTCTCTCTCTCTCTCTCTCTCACACACACACACACACACACACACACACACACACACATCTCTAATCCAAAACCTGCATAGAGTTTGAAGGTAATTTGTATTTAAACCTGGAATAAAGTTCTCCTGCTCGATAACTCTGACACTCCAGTGCGTAGAAGTCGCCGGTGTACATACTGCGCGTGCGCACACTTCAACACGCGCAACATGCGTCCCCCCCCCCCTTCTCTCTCAGGGTATCCTCCCTGTTCGGAACCGGTTTTAGGCGGATTTTTCCAGATGAGGCGCGCACGCGCAAACACGCACACTGTCCAATTTAAACCATGGTGTTTTTCTGCTGCGCTTTGAAGATGCCGATCCAGTGCACTGCATTCAGCATTCAGAGAGAATGTATTTATATATAAATATTTACACCGTGTTCTGAATGATCATGAAGGAGTTCAGTAACAAAACATTTTAGTTTTAAATTTAAGTAATTTTCATGTTTAATTATTGCTCAAAATAGCAATTTAATACTTCTACATGAACTCTTCTACAGGATTCTAATAGATTTTAGAAATGTTTAAAGACATAAATAAATATAAATATTGTGATTGATTATTTAGCCGATTAAAAGAATTCTGCAGAACTCAACTCTTATTTTATTGAGACCCAGTGAGTTATTGCTCTGTACCTCAAAATGAAACTATTATACCATTTACTCACTTACAAAAGGCCCAAAAACGACCGAGAGAGAGATAAAGAACAGTTGAACAGTCGATCAGCCTAAAGCTGTACTAAAGCTCAGTGTGGTTCAGCAGCATACACACACTTATAACTATAAATAAATACATATTCTCACATTTACAGTCACTTCTATAGTGATGAGATTTTATGTTTATTAAATCTTACAGTTCAATTTTACTAGATTTCCTTCAAAATTACAGATTTAATTACAGATTTATTGCACTTTGTTAAACGTAAATTATTCATTTCTCGAATGTACACATGTATAATGAGATGAGTGACTGATACGATCGGTTATATCATTTTTATTTTATGCATCACAGTAAGAGTGGTAATCCCACACCTCTAAACTACTGAACTTTTATTGGGAATAAAACAAAAACACTGCAAATTAAAACTCAAAGCAAAAGACGGATGAGAAGACGAGTAAAGATAAAAAAACAGACGAGACACTTTAAATTCAGTCGTATCTTTAATCAGCTTTGCTACAATATTAAAATGCAAAAAGTTCAGAAAACGTGGTGTTAAAATCCCACTGCGGAGAAATCGCTGTTCTGGAACACAAGCCCAGGCGTTGAGATTGAGAGAGGGAGTAAACAGTTTTAAAGCTCACAGAAACAGTAAAGAGACATGAGGAGCATGTTCTCCAAATTCTCCATGATGGGTTCTATAAACAAAACAATTCTGAAGTGTTGAGAAAAAAAAAAAACACAGCGTTTTACTCCATTAGCACATTAGCGTTAACGCATTTAGCATACATTATCAAACAGTGTGATTCAGACTAATCTGGCAACTCAGTGTAACTAAAGGAATACATGAATATTTGTTACAACCTGGCAACCCTCAGTACCTCAACCCAGTGTGTATAATATTAAAAATGATATCAGAAGTTTATAATTGAACCCGTTTACTTACAGCATGAACCCTAATCTAACCTCAGTGAGCATGTCATTCATTTATCTGGTGATCAGATTATTAACAAATTAAATATCTAATAAGTGCAACACTGACGTGAAAATGTGAATCAGCACAAGACTAATAAAGAGAAGCAGAAAAACACAGGAAAAAGAAAACAATGTGCTGAAAATGCAGAAAAACACTGTGGATGGATTTTATTGTTTTGTGAAAGAGCTGAACTCGTTGCGCTTACATCATCACGCCTGAGTAAATTTAATCCAGTTACAGGATTTCTGCATGATCTGGCAACACGACGGTGAATACAGGAACATTATGTGATGTAAATTATACGGTCATGGATTAAAGGAGGAATAAAGGAGACGCCAAGACGTCTCGAAGCAATCTGATTGGCTGTCAGTAACAGGTGTTACTCAGGTGTGGTCTCAGACGTCTCATCCATGTCCTCCTCACGGACCCCACGTCGCACGTTGAGGGTGAAATCACCACCACGCCTGCAAGTCAACAAACATACACACACACACACTCAAACACCAGCAGGCTGAAATCAGACAGTACACGAGTGCAGGATTATTTGAGCTTGTGAAGCTGCAGGTGTTTCAGGACCTGAGTTTGCTCTTCAGCGTGCTGACTTCACGGTTCATGGCATCGCTGGCCTCTGTAGCATCCTCCAGCTCTCTCTGTAACTTCCTGCGGAAGGCGTTAGCACGTGTCGCTTCTTCCTCCGCCTCCTCCAACTGACGCTTCAGCTGCTTCATACGCGAGTTAGCCTTCTCCATCTACACACACACACACACACACACACACACACACACGAGTAAACGTGAGCATGGGGGCGTCTCAGCTGCACATTCAACAGAAATATGATTCATTTCTAATACTTGCTGCACCTCTTTGTGATTAATCAATAATTACCTGAAGTTTGACTCACCTGGTCTTTAAACTGCTCACCGTTCCGTCTCTCGTCCTCTACCTGCAGCAGAACCTCCTTCAGTCTCTTCTCATTACGACGCATTGCCTTCGATGTTTGCTGTTTATCCCTGACACAGTTTTATAATTACAATTTAATATAAATTTAAAGAAACTAAATTTAAAAAATATATTCACAGTGTGTGTGTGTGTGTGTGTGTGTGTGTGTGTGTGTGTGTGAGTGAGAGAGAGACAGACGTACTTTGCCTCCTGCTCTAGCTGTTCCTCCAGCTGCAGGATTTTGGCCTCCAGGGCGGCGATAGTGGACTTAAACTTGGATTTAACGGAGCCTTCCAGCTCCTGCAGTTTGGCCTTCAGGTCTTTATTCTGTCTCTCCAGCTGCTGTCGAGCCGTCTCACTCTTCTGAGCCGCACTACGCTCGCCTGATAGTTCTGTGCTCAGGGTGTCCACCTAAACACACACACACACACACACACACCCACACACACACACACACAAATAAAAACGTTTCAGGGAAAACAAACAAAAAAAAAGTTTCTCTTTAGTGACATTAAATATGAAAGTTACATCTTGGAGTTGCAGGCCGTCACTTCATCATGCATCTCATCTCTCTCCTGCTGGATCTGCTTCTTACTGCGATCAGCTGCAGACAGATCCTACAGAGTGATGGAGAGGGTGAGGATCCATCAGAGCTACATCCCACAAGGAGGCAGAGGAACACAGGGCAAAGCAGATGGAGAGAAACAGAATGATATCTGACCTCATGTAGCTGCATGTTCTCAGCCTCCAAACTCTTCAGTTTGCGTTCGTTCTCTTTGGCGATGTTCAGTGCTGCATCTCTCGCCGCTTTGAGCTCATCAACATCCCTCAACTGATCCTTAACTTGAGCCTACACACACACACACACACACTCTTAGTAAGGGCCTGGGGTGGCACAGACCTCCTACAAAGTGTGTGTGTGTGTGTGTGTAACCTGTAGTTTCTTCAGTTGTCTCAGTGCTTCATCTCGAGCTTTTACAGCCTGGTCGATTTGAGCCTCCAGGTCAGACAGGTCGAGCTCCAGCTTCTTCTTTGCTGCTAAAGCCACAGACCTCTGCTTCCTTTCATCCTCCAGCTCCACCTCCATCTCCCGCACCTACACACACACACACACACGATCAGGCCCATAGGAGGACCATTAGTCTGTTCTCATGAATCACATGACCACTGTTTCACCTGTTTCATCAGCTGCTTCCTCTTCTCCTCTCCCTGCTCGTCTCGTCCCTGGAGATCTCGCTCGAACTGTGTCTTCAGGGCCTGCAGGTTCACTTCCAAACGCAGCTTAGCATCTTCAGTCAGCTGCAGCTCATCCTCCATCTCCTCCACCTGTAACTTCATCTCCTCCAACTGCTGCTCCATCGCTCGCTTAGCACGCTCCAGCTCATGCACCTACACACACACACAATTCCAAAAGCTTCACCGTAATTCTACACGTTAAACTGCTGTAAGATGCAGTAAGAACGTTGAGAGGAGCGGTGCCTACACTCTTGCCAACGTCATCTTTAGAAGATACGAGATCCTCCATCTCAGTTTTGAGGAGTTTATTGGCTCGTTCCAGTTCGTTACGCTGCTCCTGTAGAACCTCCAGTTTTTGAGCCAGTGTCAGAGCCTTCGTCTCCTTCTCCCGAGCCTCAGCTTCTGCTCGGTCTCGCTCCTCACCGTACCTGGCTGAAATACTCTTCTCCTCAGCTAGCATCTACACACACGTTAAGAATACGCTCAGTTGACCAGACAGAAGAAGCACATCATTAAGTTCACCGATGTGAGAAGGTTCCGTTACCTGGTCAAATTTCTTCTGCTTCCTCTCGAGCTCCTGGACAATCTGCCGCAGGTGATCCTGACTCACCAACAAGTCGTCGAGCTCCTGCTGCAGCCGCACCTTCGTCTTCTCCAGCTTGTCGTAAGCAGCAGACTTCTCTTCCAGGGTCTGGTTTAGGTTCTCCATCTCTCTCTGCAGCTTCCTCTTCCCTTCTTCTGAAGCCTCCACATTCACTGCTTCCTGTTCCAGCTTCTTCCTCAGCTCTGATACCTGTGTGGAGAAAAACCGAAAACAAGGTGAGGGGATGAGAAGGTGCATGAGAGGGAGGTGATTATGATCAGGACTGAGGTCACCTGTGTCTGAGAGGACTGAAGCTGCTTCTCGACACTCCTCCTTCCCTCCTCTTCTTCATCCAGAAGCTCCTTCATCCGGTTGTGTTCATCCTCCAGCTGACGCAGGCGTGTGTTCAGAGCCAGCTTCTGACGCGTTTCCTCCTGCAGCAAAACCTGAAAACAAACCATCATTTCATTCCGAAATCCATAATGATCAGAAGACAGTAGAATGAGTGTGTGTGTGTGTGTGTGTGTGTGTGTGTGTTACCTGTGAATCCTGAAGCTGAGACTCTACAGATGAACAGTCTTTAGCAGCTTTGATGGATTTACTCTCCACCTCAGACAGAGTGCTGCTCAGACTCTCGAGCTCCATCTGAACACACAGTGATGAACGTGAGACATGGAGCAGGTTATAAAGGTTCGTTATCTAATGATCAGATTACTGACCTGCATTTTGCTCATTTTGTCGGCCATTTCCTTCTTCTGTTTCTCGCTCTCGGTGTGTTTCAGTTGGAGCTCCTGCAGCTGAGCTTCAGCTTTTTTCCTGCGATGTTCAGAATCGTTTCTGCTCTGAGAGACCGACTGAAGTTCAATCTGCAGCTCATTGCGCTCGCTCTCCAAGGCCTGCTTCACTTTCTCCGTCGAGGCCTTGTTCTGGAGGAGAGAAGAACGAGTGAGGAGGTGAAAGATGCAGATGAAGAAACGTATTATTGTGTGTGTGTGTGTGTGTGTGTGTGTGTGTACCCTCTTGGCTTGCTCCAGTTGTTCATTAAGCTCTTCAAAAGCCTGTGTGTGTTTTTGTCGCATCTCAGTTAGGAGCTGCTCGTGACTCTGAACTTCATCCTCCAGAGTTTTCTTCAACTGAGCTACTTCAGATTCTCGTTTAGCTCTGTGTGAACACACACACACACACACACACACACACACACACACACACACACACACAATTATCCTATACAGCAGTGGATCTTAAACTTTTTTCTGCCATTCCCTCTTTAGAGGAAGTGGATCTTTAAACCCCACCTGCCCTCAATCACCTTAAATTGTAAAGAAACACATCAAAATGTCTAATTTACTGAAATTGAGTTCTAAATAACGTGTAGTTTATAAATAAAGAAGATAAAAGTTGTTTGGTTTCGTAACTGATGTGGGTTCAGTTGTACTTCATTTAATGACCTAAATTTGTGTGGTTGATTTGAGTGTAGGAACTTTTTTTTTTTAAATAGAGAAAATGATAAATGAACACTTTTATAAATCCAGCTGTTCTTTCATCCAGTCATGTCTTTACTCCCCACTAGAGGGCAGCACCTCACACTTTGCCATGTTCACATACATGTTTGTATTAATTTCTGGAAGGAATCAGGAATTACTGCTCGATATTAGGAAAATAGATAACGAGAAATATATTAAAAGAAGAGTAGCTTTTTTTCTTGTTCTTTAGAAAATCATTGAAACGATCATAAAGATTCAGGAAACAACAAACAAATAGGGCCATCAATAAAATAATGAGAACAAGAGGTTGATCATAAACCGGAGCGAATACAGGTGTTTTTCCTAAAACCTCTGGATAACGAGTTGCAGGCAGACTCCTGCTTAGCGTCACTGGATCTTCCTTCGCTATCAGAAGAGGGAAATTACGATTAGAGGGAGGAGTTCAAAGTAGCTGTGATTAAAATTAAACAAATCCCCAGTACCAGATGTTTATTCTGAGTATAAACCAGTGATCGATCACTTCAGGCTCCAGTGTGTAAAAGGTGTGTCACTCGTTCTTTGTGCTTTATTTATAAAAGCCTGTGAGTCGGTGGCTTGGGCAAAAACAATCAATCATTTGCGGTGTGGAAAACACAAACGAGTGATTTATTAACACTTTTATATGCCAACCTACAAAATCACTTCTGGTATTGTTCCACATCTAAGAAGGATACGAGACAACATCTGGTTATAAACTTAATGTTTAACTACCAACCACCAAAACAAATTAGAATGAGGTACAGATCGAAAAGTTCTCAGAAGTAGATTTAATCAGGAGACTACAGTTACTGAACCCTTCATCTAAAGAGAGAAGAGGATCTACTCAGACTGAACCACTTTCCTTAGTATTCTGTAAATTTGACTTCCTGAGGATTAAATTTCTCCCAAATCTGCAGTTTCTTTTCCAGACACGTCTAATGAACAGATCAACCCGAAAAGTTTATATTAAAATTTCTATCGAAGTGAAAACCCCAGAATTCGATTTAAGACATGAAGTAAAGGAAAGTGTGGATTCGGCTTCCTGTTTATTATTATTATTATTATTATTATGATTATGATTGTGATGATGATTGTGATTGTGCAGCTCCACTAAGACGATGAATTTGCTGGAATTGAACATCAGCAGGATGAGTAGAAATCGAGGGATTGAGGAAAAGATTTGGGTTTAATTAATAAGATTTTTTATAGAAGTTGATTTGAGTTTTAGAAACCAGTGAAACAGGAAGGTTTTCGTGGCAGTAATTTAAGCTGAATTGCACCACGTGATTATTTCTAACAGCGTAGTGGAGATCACTCTACGTGTGAGAAATGACACTGGTCCATTCAGATGTTTGTGTGGATGAGAACTTTTGGTGTTTTTAGATGGATGTGTGGATCTACAGATTATTTCACTGTTCGCAGGTGGACACATTTGCAGTTCTGTGATCAGCATGATTAATATCTGCACCTGAGCTCCTGCTGAGCAGCAGTTGAGTCCAGAGTGTCCTCCAGTTCACTTTTCAGTGCCTCTAGTTCCTCGCTCAGATCCCTCCTGTGCTTTTCAGCTTTATTTCTGGACGCTTTCTCCAGTTCCAGGTCCTCCTGAAGTTCTGTAACTTGAGCCTCCAGTTCCCTCACTCTCTTCTGCGCGGCGTTTTTTAAGGACGTTTCCTGCTCGATCCTGTAGGGGGCGACAGAACAAATGTAGCCAACCAGCTCACCATAGCAAAATAAAAAACCAAACTACATCAGTTCCTGAAGGAAAAAAAGTCTGGAAGAGAAATAAATCTCCAGAAATCACAAGTGATGCAAACAGCCAATCAGAAGTCAGTGCACCTGGCCAGAGCAGCCTGTAACTCCTCCTCTTTTTTGGCAAGCTGTGCTCGAAGTTCAGCAATCTGAGCTCGAAGGTCAGCGAGGTGATCATTAAGCTCAGTGGTGTCACCTTCCAACTTCCTTCGGTTCTTCTCCAGTTCCTGTCGAGTCTTCTCCTCCTTCTTCAGACGCTCTGCACACAGAGAGAAAGCGAAAGGGAGATTTAATAAAAATCATGCATCATGAGGTGGATCAGAAGGTCTGAGATCTTCTCACCTTCCAGGTCTGTGATCATGGCCTCATGTTTGTTTTTGAGTTTCTGTAAGCTCTTTGATTTCTCCTCCTCCTCTGCCAGGTTAGAGCTGAACTCAGAGATCCTGTCCTCCATCTGCTTCTTCTCCTACACACACACACACACACACACACACACACACACACACACACACAATTAGTGTTCATGCTGTCCATTTATTCAGTCTTTATGTAAGGTGTGTGTATTGTGTTTTTCCAGAGAACCTTGAGGAGTTTGGAGTTTTGGTCATCCAGCAGCATGAGCTCCTCCTCCAGCTTCTTCAGCTTGGAGTCTGTGGTCACCTTCTCCAGCTGCAGTTTCTGCCGAGCCCCTTCCTCCTCATCCAGCTGCTGCTCCAAATCCTGACCACACACACACACACACACAGTCATTTGGATTTCTCTACCCTCACCTTTCTCCTGCAAGGTGTTCAAACCTCAAACCACACTGTAAAGGTGTGATCTCTCAGCCCCTGGTCTCCATCTCACCGTGATGTTCTGCTGCATCTTCTTCTTCTCCTTCTGCAGGTGAGTAACACGCTCCTCTTCCTCCTCTACACGAGACTCCAGGTCGTGTAGGATCTCCTCCAGTTCTTTCTGCCGAGCCTCCAGACGAGCTCTCATCTCCTCTGCCTCTGCACACAGCTCGGTCTCCGCCTGCAGCTGCTCCTGTAGAGCCTGCTTCTCCACGCTCAGCTGAGGGACACCAAGCCAGAACACATCACAGATTACATTCAGCACTTCCACACACACACACACACACACACCCAAACACACACACACACACACACACACCCACCCCATACCTGCTGCTGTTTGGTCTTATACTCTTGTAACTGTAGTTCAAACTGCTGCTGTCTCTCCTTCACCTTCACCAGCTCCTCCTCCTTCGCCTGCATTTCCTCGTCCTGGCGGGTCACCTGGAGCAGAGGCTTCACCTGGAACCACACACAAGGTTCCTTATAACATGTACACCAGATCTTATATTTTACACACACACACGAGTCAGACCTTAGTGAAGAGTCTCCACCACAGCCAGTTCTTCAGCTTCAGATAAGCAGCACAGTTCCTCTGGATCACTCGCATTGCTGAGAGCTGCTGCTGACGCTTAGCAAACGCCCTACACACACACACACGCACACGCACACGCACACGCACACGCACACGCACACGTTAATTTGTCTGCACAACACTATAAAGGCAGAAAAATCTAACCGCTCTAATCTGAAGTCGTACTTGCGAGCCACGTAGCCGCGACACCAGGCCTGGAACTTCAGGATGACGTCGGTGATTTTGATGTCGCGTTCCTCCTCCAGGTGAGCCAGAACTCCAGCACGGAAAAACACCTTACTCTGTCCAATCCGGTACAGATTAGAGTCCAATTCCAGAGCTTTAATCTGAGAAACAAAGAAGAAACAGGAAATTGTTTGAAATTTGTACGGAGTCATCTGGACCCAGATGTTCACGTCTAGACCATCAAACGTTCCGCCCTGGAACACACTTTTTTGATGGAACCTACCATCAGCACACACGCCTGCTTCCCATCCATGAAGCCTTTAGGGATGGCGTTGGGTGTGAGGAGCTCATACCTGCAGGAGATGAGAATTAAAGCGTTGAGGAACCAGAATCTGAACATGGTCAAAAATATGTGTGTGTGTGTGTGTGTGTGTGTGTGTGTGTGTGTGTGTGTGTGCACCTCTGTCTGAACTCCTGGAAGATGATGCGGTTAGGGAAACCCTGTCTGCAGATCCTGATTCCCTCCAACACACCATTACACTTCAGCTGCTCCAGGACCAGGTGAGCATCCAGTTTACCTGCCTGTGGAGGAGGAAGAGGTTCAGATGATCACCAGATTTCTGTCCTCGTGGTTTTAGATTGCTTCAGGACTGAGACACTGGCTGTAGGTTACACAGCTTCACCATGTTGGAAGGTCTGAAATGTGTTGGGCTCATACCTTCTTCTCATGGTTGGGGATGATGCAGCGGACGAAGTTGGGGTTGGTGTTCCTCAGCGTGGTCATCAGATTGCTCAGCTGCTCTTTGTAAAGCTGGCCGACAGTCCGGAACATTCCCTTACGAGTTTTAAATGCGCCGTGTGCAGATTCCGCCATTCCTGCGACTTTATCCAGACCTACGATTCTATCCACTGAGAGGAACAGGAGAACATGGAGTAAGTTCTGCTCATGAGCTCAGAGCTCCTTCACATGTAGAAATGGAGTGAGATTAAAACAGAAACAAAACATCTTACCATCTTTCCAGAGTTCAGATACAAATTTGTCTGGAGACTGATTAAGCAACGTCGTTATGTTTTCGTTCAGAGGGTCCATGTTCTTCATCAACCACTCCACTGCTTTATAATCCACCTGAGAGAGAGAGAGAGAGAGAGAGAGAGAGAGAGAAGGAGGGATGAACCATCTAACCCATCAATCATTTACCAGCAACCATTATCCAAACCACCACTGAATTCCATCCACTACAACCTGTTTATTTATCATGTTCTTCCATCCCACCAACCACACAATCCATCCATCCATCCATCGTTACCTTGCCAGCGTAATGAATGATACAGAAATCTGAATCATCTTTGAGCTTCTTTGCTTTCTGAAATTTGGGGTGGTTCCCCTGTTCCTGCACCAGCTTATCCACAAACGTCTTATCTGTAGCTTTGGGGAACCAACACTCCTCATCCAGGAGAGCCAGGATGCCTGGAGGTCCAGTCTGAAGAACAGGTGAAAAAGGGATTTGATGTGATAAGTACAAACTTGAGGAACAAAAAAGCGAGTCCTCAGTTCTCCATTAAAGACTCGCTGTGCTCACGAGTCTCTCGCGCTGTACTCACGGGTCTCTCGATGAGGTCGATGCAGGGCTGCAGGTCGAGACCAAAGTCGATGAAGCTCCACTCGATGCCTTCACGCTGATACTCCTCCTGCTCCAGGATAAACATGGTGTGGTTGAAGAGCTGCTGCAGCTTCTCGTTAGTGTAATTAATACACAGCTGCTCAAACGAGTTTAACTGCAGGAGAGAGAGAGAGAGAGAGAGAGAGAAGTTGATCTGGATCTGGAGTTGTATAATGAATGAGATCTTCAGTGATGGATGGAACCTAATCTCATTCGATTTCCACAATACAGGAACATGTGGTTACCTCAAAGATCTCAAAGCCGGCGATGTCCAGGATGCCGATGAATGAAGCTCCCTGACGCTTGGTTTTGTCCAGAGCTTTATTAATCCTCGTCACCAGCCAGCGGAACAATCGCTCATACGTGGCTTTGGCCAAAGCTTCAACAGCAAACTCTGCCTGTTCCTGAGTCTGAGCTTTCTGCACGTAATCACGACCCACTTTAATACGTGGAGAGAGGAGGGCACGCACAAAGTCAGTCACGTTCATGCCCAGCAGGTGGCACACTTTCTGTGCAGCTAAGAGAAGATGGAAGACAAAGAGGAACATTAGTTAGGGAGCGTATTGGAGAAGATGTGGGGTGGGATGAGATGGTGGAGGATGGAGATGCTGTGGGGTGGGATGAGATGGTGGAGGATAGAGATGATGTGGGATGAGATAGTGGATGGAGATGATGTGGGATGAGATGGTGGAGGATGGAGACGATGTGGGATGAGATGGTGGAGGATGGAGATGTGGGATGAGATGGTGGAGGATGGAGACGATGTGGGATGAGATAGTGGATGGAGATGATGTGAGATGAAATGG
>MU562415.1:8363343-8370843 GCA_024362625.1 Silurus asotus
CACTACACATCTGCACTGCACATCTACACTACACTACACATCTGCACTACACTGCATTGCACATCTTCACTGCACATCTGCACTACACTACACATCTACACTACACTGCACTACACATCTGCACTGCACTTCACATCTGCACTACACTACACAACACATCTACACAACACATCTACACTGCACTACACATCTGTACTACACATCTTCACTACACTACATAAAGATTTAACACTCTTTACTCTCGTTCACTCTCTCCATTCCTCTGTCTGTATTTCTCCAGCTTCTCCTTTAACACTGCTTCACTTGGTAAGACTCGTTTACTGCCTTGTTAACCAAACTCATTAAACTCACTACAACTGCACAAAACATCTGCATTACACAACACATCTGCATTACACAACACTGTACACTACACTACACATCTGCATTACACAACACATCTGCATTACACAACACTGTACACTACACATCTGCATTACACAATACATCTGCATTACACAACACTGTACACTACACTACACATCTGCATTACACAACACATCTGCATTACACAACACTGTACACTACACTACACTACACATCTGCATTACACAACACATCTGCATTACACAACACTGTACATTACACTACACATCTGCATTACACAACACATCTGTATTACACAACACATCTGCACTACACTACACATCTGCACTACACAACACATCTGCATTACACTACACATCTGCACTACACTACACATCTGCACTACACAACACATCTTCATTACACTGCACATCTGCATTACACTGCACATCTGCATTACACTACACATCTACATTACACTGCACATCTGCATTACACAACACATCTGCATTACACTGCACATCTGCATTACACAACACATCATGCCCTAAATCAAACCCGCTCACTACATGTGCAGTGTGGAGAATATTGTTGTTCTTTGGTGAATAATGTTGAGTATGAATCTGCCACATGGGGCCAGTAGGTGCTAAGTGTTGGGTAAAGGGTGCATGGAGGGGTTTAGGACATGTCCCTGATTTCGGTCTCGTTTCTGCTCCACAGGAAGTTCAGAGAACGGAGAGGAGAAAAGTGCAAAACCTTCACATGACACGTCTCTCATCAACGGCACTGCACAGGGCGAGGAATCCCACGATGCACCTCTTCAGCATGTCACTGATGTCAACACGGGGGCGGGAACTCTTCTGTTCTTGGGTTATGTGGAGGCGGAGCCTGGGCAGGGTTTGTGTGAAGATGCTGATGATGTCAGTGAGGTGATTCATGCAGAGAGAGTGATAATCATGGAGGAAGGAGAGGAAGTGACTGAGGAGTTACAGGACACACAAGTTGAGCAAGTAAAAGAGGAAGAACAAGAGGAAGAGAGAGAAGAAGAAGAGGAATATGAAGAAAAAGGTGGAGAGGAAAAAGGAGTTGAGGAAATACTGGAAAAAAAAGAAGAAATAGAGGATGAACAAGGGGAAGAACAGGAGGAAGGAGGAGAGGAGGAACGAGAGGAGGCGAATGATGCAGATTTTCAGAATCATTTAGAGTCTGGAGAAGTGAATGCTGTAGACGAAGAAAAACGACACACAGGTGTTGATTTATTAAATGAAGACAGTCGAGTAAACCTGCACACACACACTGATGACGAGACAAGTGTAAAGACCGACGCTGACGCTGACACAAACCCAAACACAGACTCCAGATCAGCTTTAAACACAGGATTCAAACCAGATGCAGATCCAGCTGCTGAAACACTCCCACCGTCTCTCTCTGAATCCTCAGAGTGTGCTGTCTCTCCTACACAGACGTCTTCAGGCCCGAGTCAAGACACTGCTCAGAAATCCCCAGAGCTCAATTCATCCTCCGCTAACACTGCAGCGCACTTCCACGAAATACCACTGGGTGGCGCTACAGTGGAGGAGGAGCCTCTATTGGCTGCTAAAGCAGAACCACTAAATGACGCAGCAAACCCAAATCGAGGTGAGGGGGTAAAGACCACGACCTGCCGGTGCTGCACAGTCATGTAATGGTTTTCATGTGACCTCCAGGGTCCTGCTAAAACCTAGCAGTGTGGAATTTTAGTTCCTCTACAGACACTTGATCATCATCCAGATTCATACTGCGTGAAGTTTCCATCAAAGAGACACAATCAGACATGAATCAGATGCGTTTATTTACTCAAAGGTCTGAACATCAGCTAGTCTAATCAAACGCCGGCTCCTGGATGAAGCCTCTGGATCAGATCTCTGGATGATTATTAAGTAGGACAAAAAATGTTTAGTGATGTACCTCCTCACTTTCTGAGGGCTCTGATACTCACATCTGATTGGATCAAATCGGAGTCGTATCTGATTAGGACCTGATCGGATTCTTTTTTTTTTTCATGTTAAAAATTTATGTGTTTATGATTTTTTTTCTTTAATGATCAGAACTACACAAAACTGGTGTCAGTGGTTTCTCACTTTCTTCTCCCACTGAACTGGAGTGAAAATAACAGTGTTTTGGTGCAGCAGCTGAAGATCTTCAGCTGCAGTGCGCCCCCTGCTGTTCATCTCAGGACTTATCACTGAGTCGCTGTGAATCAGATCAACACTTGTAGTGAAGGAAATTCAGCTCTTTCTTAACATTTACACATTTATATAGATAATCTCCAACACTTTCAACACTCACAGCCCCCTTCATGATTCACTCACCCTCCTCTGATTGGCTATTGGTGTCCTTCTCTCAGCCAATCAGAGCGCAGCGTGTGCACGGGCGTCTTCTTCATGTTGTCTCTTTTTTTGTGTTATTTTGCAGTGTTTTTAAATGTTACAGGTTTCAGTCTCTTCAGTGTTTTCTGATTTTTATTAAATATACATTTATTATCACTTCATTATTGTCTGATTGTTTATTAATGTGGAAAGAAATCCAATTAGAACAAGTTTAATATAACCACACTGTGTGTGTGTGTGTGTGTGTGTGTGTGTGTGTGTGTGTGTGTGTGTAGTGCAGTTAGAGGAAATTAATCACATTGTAAATGTGCACTGAGCAGCAGAAATGATTTGAGGAACCCGCTGGGAAAAAAGAAGATGGATTTTACACTTTATTTAATGAAGTAAAGTTTTTTTTTGTTTAAAAACAGAAAGTGGGCGGAGTTTGAGACATCAAACATATCGATGTCCAAATAACCAAGAAAATTCAGATGTCTCCAGAACTCAGAGGAGATGACCAGCAGGGGGCGCATGAGGCTTCCGTTCCGGCTCAGAACCAGGAAGTGGAACAGGTGTGGAAATGAGCTCCTCCCTTAGAAACTGTTGCCTAAAAAGCAGCCAATGAGAATCCTGGAAACCTGAGCTGCAGGTCTTTTATGCTCAGTGAGTGTGTGAGGATGAAGCAGCAGGGTGGAGGGAGCAGAGAGAGTGAAACCGAATCGAGATCAGAGAAGAAACAGACACGCTGAAGATCTGAGGAGGAAACGGAGAGGAAACATGGACCTGGATCAGTACGATGACAGTCAAAGTGACAGCGGAGTGTCTGCTGATTTCTCCCCAAACAGCATGTCAGATAACGAGACGCCGATCGAGAGGGAGATACGTCTCTCCTTCAAACGAGAGCAGAGCCTCCGCCGATCACGAGGACTGGATGAGACCAAGGAGTTCATCGAGATCCCACTCAGAAAGTCCATCCTTTCCCATGATCTCCCAGAGAAATCAACAAAGGATCATGGCAAGGAACGGCAGTTCGCTGGGAAGAAGATGCAGCAAGAGATCCATGCTGAAGCAGAACGAGAGAAGGTGCTGGTGAAGCTCGGCAGGCTGCCTGGATTTTACGACAAAGGAACCGTGAGGCAACTACAGGAGAAAAAACTTCTCTTTGAATCTCTCCGGGAATCCAAAGATCTCCAAGTCTCCAGTGATAGAACTCAGGAACCCGTAAACAGATTGGAGATGCTCTTCCAGAACCATTCTTCATACCAGTCCAGTAAGACTTCTCCCAAAAGTCTCCAGAGCTTAAATTATCATGATCATGAGACATTTAGATCTGCTCAGAAGGTGAAGAATGATGAAACACCCTGCAAAATTGTTAATGGTGGAAATCAAGACTGTCCATATAAAGAACACTCAAGGCGTCTGCAGTGGGATTCTTCTTCTCAACTCTTCTCATCTCTGAAGGAGAAGAAACTCCTGTTTGAGTCCTTTCAGGAGAATAGGGATATTCAGATCTCTGGAGATCAAGACAGTGAGGTTTCTGGATCTTTTCAGGAACTAAGGAAAAGTTTGACTAACTCGTTTCAGAGCCAAAATTCCAACCAGGAGCCCAAAGATCTCCAAATCAAAAGAAACCAGAATGACAAGACATCAGGATTTTCTAAACAAATACGAAGGGATCTAAATATCCAGAACCCAAAGCCATGTGGTCCAGGGCTATCAGAAGCTGTGGGCCGGCAGGTGATCATCATCGAGAACAATCCTGCAGTGATCTCTCACACAGAGAGGCAGGTGTACAGACCGGGAAGCACGAGAGACTCAGGAGGCATCAGATCTTCACCTGAGGAACTCCATTGCAGCTTTCAAGTCCAAAACCAGACATCTAATGGAGAAGAGCTAAAGGAAAACCCGTTCTTCAAGCTGAGATCATCGGTGTCCCTCCTCCCGGACATGCAGAAGGACATCCAGGAGACGAAAGAGCGAGAGGAAGAACTACGCAAACAAAGGACAAGTCTCTATGGCAACAGGTCAAAGGTCATGGAGTCACCAAACAGAACAACTTTAACACACGCAAACACACCTGGACAACACCTGAACACTTTACCAGGTACGTGTGTGTGTGTGTGTGTGTGTGTGTGTGTGTGTGTGTGTGTGTGTGTGTGTAACATTACAATGCTAATTCTAATAAAAGCTTATAGACTCCTTTAGATTATAGATACAGACAGGAGGTTTTGTACATATGCTGTTTAAACACACACTATACACGCTCATCTCCATCATCACCACCATCACCATCATCTCTATCATCACCATCATCTCCCTCATCTCCACCATCACCATAATCTTCATCATCATCACAATCATCATAATCATCATCCACATGATCTTCACCATTATCATCATCATCACCATCTCCATCATCAACTCCATCATCATCACATTCATCATCATCATCCACATCATCTTCACCATAATCATCATCATCACCATCTCCATCATCAACTCCATCATCATCACATTCATCATCATCATCTACATCATCTTCACCATAATCATCATCACCATTTCCACCATCACCATCATCTTCACCATCACCATCATTTCCTCCATCACCATCATCATCACCACCATTTCCACCATCACCATCATCATCATAATCCACATCATCATAATCCACATCATCTTCACCATTATCATCATCACCATCTCCATCATCTCCATCATCATCACCATTATCATCATCATCAAAAGAGATTCATTGTGTGTGTGTGTGTGTGTGTGTGTGTGTGTGTGTGTGTGTGTGTGTTCCAGGAAGTTTGTCATATGGTAAGTTGGATGTGACATGGCCGCCTGCAGCAGTACAGGACGCACGCAAAACACAACCAGAGGTACACAACTATGTGTATGTATGTATATGTGTGTGTGTGTGTGTGTGTGTATGTGTGTGTGTGTGTGTCTGTGTGTCTGTGTGTGTGTGTCTGTGTGTCTGTGCATGTATATGTGTATCTTGTATGTTCTACATGATGCAGTTTAGAAACTGGGATTCATCTCAAAATCAAATAATGTACTGAGTACACACACACACACACACGCACACGCGCACACACACACACACACACTCACACACACACACACACACACACACACACACAGAGGAAAAACATGTAATTGATCCTGTGTGTGTGTGTGTGTGTGTCTGTGTGTGTGTGTGTGTGTGTGTGTGTTTATTTTTCTGCAGGTGAAGGAACAGCGTCATTCCAATCAGTTAGTCCAGCACTGGGAGTCGAGTCTGATCACCACACACAACACTGACCATCACACCTGAGTACACACACACACACACACACACACACACACACACACACACACAACACCAACCATCACACCTGAGTACACACACACACACACACACACACACACACACACAGAACACTGCTCATCACACCTGAGTACACACACACACACACACACACACACACACACACAACACTGACCATCACACCTGAGTACACACACACACACACAACACTGACCATCAAACCTGAGTACACACACACACACACACACACACACACACAACACTGACCATCACACCTGAGTACACACATACACATACACCCACACACACACACACACACACACACACACACACAAAACACTGACCATGACACCTGAGTACACACACACACAAAAAAAACACTGAGCATCACACCTGAGTATACACACACACACACACACACACACACACACACACAAACACAAAACACTGACCATCACATCTGACTACACACACATACACACACAAACACACACAAACACACAAAACACTGACCATCACACCTGACTACACACACACACACACACACACCTTAACACCTGAGTTTACACACACACACTTGCACACACACACACACACACACACACAAACTTGCACACACAATGACCAAAACGACTGTATTCATTAACCCCTTTATCTGGCTAACACAGTAAGCTAGCCAGTTAGCCACTAAAATTGTCTGGCTGTTGATTGAGTTAGCAATGCTATGCTAGCCAGGGCAGTGTTTATGATGTTTCTGGTTTCAGTGTTGATCAGTTTATTAGCTTGATAGCTAGCTTGTTTGTAACGTGTCTTAAAGCATGCTAGCTATTCAGCTAATCTACTGACAGCTCAACAGTTTAGCACTAGCTAGTTAGCTGTTATTATTTTAATTTATTAGCTAGTTAGTTAGGGTTAGCCTAGCGTACAGCAGAGAGATGGGTCCTGTTAATGTACGCTAATGAGAAACATTTCTATTGAAAAATTAATAAAATGCTTTAAAACTTAATTCTGGTTTATGAGTGTGATTGAGTGTGACGTGTGTGTGCACCACCGTGAACCTGCTGAGGAACAGAAGAACAACACGTCTCTGAATTCCAGCCCTCAGCTTTCTGCCTGGTTTCAGGGGGATTTTTACTGAAACCTGAAACACAAGGATAAAACTGAGAAACTCGGAGGAACTCGATCAGGTGTAACTTCACTGTTCCCTGGAGCTCCGTCTGAGGGAGTCACATGACGTATGACTAGTGCACGTTAATGCGGTGAGTGTAACCTGTTACTGTACTTAAGGAACTTTATTGTGTATCTGAACTTTACTGAAGTGTTTCTGTTTGGGGAGATTTTTACTGTTACTTCACATTTCAAAGTCAAATCTCTCACTTTTTACTCACCTACATGAAGTGAAATCAGTCGTTTCTTTTTATTAACGAGGATAAAAACGTAACTGGTGAAACACGCAGCGAGTCACCAATCAGGATCGAGCGCACGCTCTGT
>MU562415.1:8384203-8394046 GCA_024362625.1 Silurus asotus
GTTGCAAAACAATGTACAGCAAAGTGTGTGTAAAGTCGTGATGGTTGGAAGTGTGTGTGTGTGTGTGTGCGCTGATGGTGAGATGATGTAGAAACACACCCTCTGTGCAGACAGAACAGGAACACCTGGATCTCCTGCTTCATCAGACTGGAACCGTCTCGTTCTCCTTCAACATCTGAGCATGTAAACAGGAAGAGAACAGCGACCAGGAGAACATCAGAGAACTACAGGATATGTAGGTGTGATCCATGTTCCATCTCAATACACTTTACAGTTCTAACACCATGCTGTAGCTTATACACACACACACACACACACACACACACACACACACACACACACACACACAGACTCTTTCAAAGTGTGATGATTAATTGGATATGTAAAGGTTGGATGCTAATGTGGATCTTCTGATGGTTTGGGTTCTGGTCTTTAGAGCTTCTCCAGATCGTGGCTGGTCTTCAATTCTTCTGGAAGTGTACAATGGAAAGTCCGACTCTCGTCCACCCTTCTACTGCCGACTCGGAAGCAGTGGATAAGATTGCAGATGAAGGACGTGAGAACTCGGTCCCGCAGACCAGCACCACCACTCGTCCAGGCAGAGTCTCCAAACCTAAAGCCAGCGTGAACTGCAGACGCAAGCGTGAGTTCATCTCGGAGGAGAATAAAGACGAGTCGTACTGGGAGAAACGCCGCAAGAACAACGAGGCGGCCAAACGCTCACGTGAGAAACGCAGACTTAACGACACGGTGCTGGAGAACCGGGTGATGGCCCTCAACGAGGAGAACCTTCGTCTCAAGACGGAGCTTCTGCAGCTGAAGCTCAGGTTTGGGCTCATTAGCTCCGCCTCCTGTACAGAGAAAATGCAACAGATGAACTGCGAGTTCCCTTCTGAAAACCCGCATCATGCTCACATCCTGATGAACTCGGACTCGTCAGAGGCGGAGCTTCTAGCTCAGAGTGAAGGTCCAGTGTCGTTACCGAAATACCCCTCCCGAGGATCTCTGTCTGATTTCTCAGACGGGTCGTCTCTGGACTGTCCAGAACCGGCGAGTTACGATACGAAAAGAGGAAGTGCTAACGCCGGCGTCATCAGCGACATCGCGAGTCCACGTCACAACCCGGTGCGAGAACATCACACGTCTCTTCAACCTGCTCCTAACCAGAGGAGCGTGATCCTCTACAGCAGCAGCTCGCAAGTCAACAGCAACCCAGCTGGTCCGAAGCTAACAGGAAGTGTTGATCCACATCATCCGTCTGCTTTAGAGACTCTCTCAGAAGTGGCTCAGCAGCTGGCGAGGAGATCCCTGGACCTGCCAAATGCTGCTCATACTCCAACTGAAGCAGATGCTCATCACACCCTTAAGGAACATCATCTTCTGGACCAGAACCAGAACATTTACCTCACTGAGTCACCTTCGCTAAGCGACGGGAACCATCTGAGGGATGTCAGGTTCTCATCATTAAGTGATGATGGAGATCCTCACAGCTCGGACAAAGAAGCATCCACTGATGACGAGTCTCCATCATCATCATCTTCATCCTCAGAAGCTGGTCAGAGCGCCCACGCGGGTCAGAACAGAGAAGGTGTTAGGTCAGCAGCTTTACCTCACAAGCTGAGGCTGAAACACAGAACTTCATCAAACAAGGATTTCACTTCCAACACCTCAGCTTCTTCAGACCTTCTGCAGCATGGACAAACCTCCATCCAGAGCACAGAGGGACCTCCTGAACCTTCCCCATACAAGGGCCATGTGAGGACAGGATCCTAAATGGTTCCTCTGATTTCACAGACAGATGTTTCATAGCACTGAGACTTGGATCTTCTAATCACGACTCGCTCATCAACCCTCACCCTACGTTCTGTTAAATCTCCATGTTCTTAGAGATCTTCTGTCCTCTGGATGATATCACAGCCCTGGAGGAGATCTTTTCTAACTTCTCATGCTGTAGCTGAGACTCCATGTCTTGGTGTGATGATCTCAGATGTTTAGAACTTGCTAAAAGCAAATCTGAAGTGCACTACAGTCCCTCAAACCTTCCCAGCACTTAATCTTTAGCACTACAGGAACTCTCACTTACCTTCACCCACACCTTCACCCACACCACCCAACAGCATCATGGGAAAAAAGCTGGAGTTCTCACACACATCATACACACACACACACATACACACACACACACACACATACATCTCACACACAAACACACATACATACATCTCACACACACACACACACACACATACATCTCACACACAAACACACATACATACATCTCACACACACACACACACACACACACATCTCACACACACACACACGTGCATCACACACATACATACACCTCACACACACATACACATACACCTCACACACATCTCACACACACACACACACACACACACAAACACCTCACACACACAAACACCTCACACACACACACACATACATCTCACACACACACACACACACATACATACATCTCACACACACACACACGCGTGCATCACACACATACATACACCTCACACACACATACACATACACCTCACACACATCTCACACACACACACACACAAACACCTCACACACACAAACACCTCACACACACACACACATACATCTCACACACACACACACACACACGCGTGCATCACACACATACATACACCTCACACACACATACACATACACAAACACCTCCCACACATCTCACACACACACACACACACACAAACACCTCACACACACAAACACCTCACACACACGCACACACACACACACACACTCACCAGAGAGGTGAGGAAATGTGTGTTTATTGCTGTTAGAGGAATAAAACACTGGTCTGTTATAGATTCATTATAATAATAATGATGATGATGATGATGATGATGATGATGAATAATAATAAGTCGGTTATTGACAGGAGGAGAGGAAATGAGTAAATCCAGCTGCAGAACTCGACCTGGTCAGTGAACATCAGCAGCTGGATTGATGGTTGTGTTTTCCTGAAGCTTGAGGAGACTCCCAGCACTCACTCTGGTCCACTGTGGAGTGTGTTACTGGTCATTAATAAAAAACAGCACTGTGTTTAATTTAACGTGACGGACAGAAGAACGGACACGTGGACGTCCTGATCCTCCACTACCTCATCGCACTCACGCTGAAGTGTGTGAGAGACTCGATTACGTTGTGCTTCATCCACTTTATATGCAGCTTCAACTCGATTTACATCAAATCACTTGAGTGTGTAAACGAGCTCTCCTCAGTGATGCACACTTTTAAATCAGATTTGATTTTTTGCTGTTTTTTTTTATTTTTTCTATCGTAATTATTTTTCTTAAAGGTGATGTTTTTTCATGTTTTACTGCTGCATATTAAAAAGAATGACAAGAAAGTAAAACTACATGCTAAACCCAGCAGTGTTGTTATCACACACACACACACACACACACACACACACACACACACACAAATAATAATAATAATAATAATAGACTCTGCTGCTAATGTTTTTATAAAAAAAAAAAAGGAATTGAGCTTTAAATCATTTGAACATGCAGTAGCGGATTTTAGGCAGCAGGGGGCAAAATCATTAAACTCACTCATTACAGACGTGTTGTACATTTTATTCACACACACACACACACACACACACACACACACACACACACACACACACACACAAATTACCCACAAAGCATTTATTGATTAAAATCATTTAAATTGAAAGAGAAAAAAATAAATTATATAATCTATACACACCAAATACAGACTTCTGTATAATAATCATTACTGTACACAATAAATTATAATTATAAATATCTGTACAGTGTTTAAGGCAGATCTCCATCAAAATCATACCCTGACTGACTGCTGCAGCGCACACACACACACACACACACACACACACACACACACACACACACACACACACACACACACACACACTTCATTAAAACATCAGTAATGAGGGAAAATGAGAGCTGAAGTGTGGGGATTTTGTGGTGAATAATGAAAGATTGCAGTGTGGCGACGCCGTGTCTCCAGAAAGTGACCAAGAAAGATTTAGAGCAGCAGCTGCAGGTGAGGAGGAACATTACAGCAGAATAAATCAGTGTGTGATGCAGTTCAACATAAATACACACATCCATTAAATACCTCCGCATTAGTCTAATAAGTGTTATTGAAATAAATATCTCTACACACACACACACACACACACAGACAGTAGGTCCTCCAGGGCACAAGGTTACTTGTGAGCTCTGCGCAGAACAGCAGGACTGGAGCACAGACTGTGAGTCCTCCAACGTGGACGCAGAACAAAGTCATAACTGTCTGAGGGACACATGGCGTAGTACAAATTCGCCTTATCAGGAACCAACAACTCTGAGACACACACACATTCATATACTGGGTTATTATACTGAATGTGTGTATGAGATGGAGAGAGATTGTGTGTGTGTGTGTGTGTGTGTGTGTATACCTTTATCACAGTCTAGGATCTGTGTGAGTGTGAAGTCGTTACAGCTCATATTCTCCACATTGTGTTTCTCCAGCGCTCTCTGTATCACCTGACTCGTCTTATCCTGACTGCTTATCTACACACACACACACACACACACACACACACACTCGTTACACAACTGAATGTCGGACCTGCAGTGTTCTGAATGGAGTGGATTACAATGATTTGATGTACCAGGATGCTCTTGTAGATGTTGCAGCTGTGGAGCGCCATGCTGACTCTGATGATGCAGCTATCACTCTGCTTATTATACACAGCCTGGGACGAGGAGGAGGAGGAGGAGGAGGAAGATGAGGAGAATGATGGTGGTGATGGTGATGCACCGTCAGAGGTCAGAGTGAAGACATCAGATTGAGAGGAGGAGGAAGTAGGAGAGCTGCAGTTTGGATCAGGACATGAACCAGAGGCGTCTGCTGAGATGTTCAAACACGATCCAGACTGCAAGACACACACACACACACACACACACACACACACACACACGATTATTATAGTGTTTAACAGATCAGACAGACCCGTGACTGTGTGTATGCTAATGTAAGGTATCTAAGATATTTACAGTGTTTGGCAGTTGAGGGTTGAGGGCCTTGCTCAAGGGCCCAGTATTTGAACTCACATCCTTTTGATCAGAGGTCCAACATCCTACCCACTGATCTGCCACTTCTTAATAAATAACGTGTTTGTTTGTTTGCTCCTCTGGAAGTGGTGATAACGGATAAACAGTGTGTGTGTGTGTGTGTGTGTGTGTGAGAGTGTGTGTGTGTGTGTGTGTGTGTGAGAGTGTGTGTGTGGAGTAGTCCAGATAAATAAGTATGAGGTTGTATGAATAAAGTACTTTATTATCTTCCTTCCACTCAAAACATCTGGAGCAACTGGTAGCAGCATCACCGTGTGCACACACGTGGGTCAGAACAGCACCAGTACAGCACCAGAACAGCACCAGTACAGCACCAGAACAGCACCAGTACAGCACCAGAACAGCACCAGTTACACCATTAGTCTCCCATCTTTTTAATACAAGCTCGACTGTGAGACAGTGAGACAGGTGTGGGTCGGTGTGATCACCGTTACCTGTGATTTGGGGCGGAGTGTAAAGGAATAATCGTCCATCTCAGAGCTGCTCGAGCCTGAAGAGGAAACGCTCATCTGATCCAAGAGGGGTTTCTTTCTAGAGCCGTCACTGCTGCTCAGCAACCTGTAAACACACACACACACACACACACACACACACACACACACAGATCCATCCAACTGAGAGTGCGTGGATGAATATACAAGGGGTATAACGAGTGTGTGTGAGTGTGTGTAGGTGTGTGTGAGTGTGTGTGGGTGTGTGGGTGTGTGTGAGTGTGTGTGAGTGTGTGTGTGGGTGTGTGTGGGAGACGTACAAGCCAAGTTTTTTGCTGATGAGTCGATGGCTCCAGCTCGGTGAACCAGGACATGAATCCACTGGGGGCTCCAGTTTTCTGGACAGATCATAACTACACACACACACACACACACACACACACACACACACACACACACACACACACACACACACACACACACACTTAATTACAATTTGCTAAATGCCACAAATGATTATTAAATACACAAACGTCTTAAAATCTTACACACAATAATTAGAACTTCATCAAACTGAAGCCTGCTTTAATTAACTGAGCTGTTTATTTAAAACTGTGTGTGTGTGTGTGTGTGTGTGTGTGTGTGTGTGTGTGTGTATATATGTGTGTATACAGACCTTTGCTGGTCAGACAGAGGTGAGCAACTGTTGAGCCAGTGGGAGACACAGGGGTGAGACGGAAGAGAATAGAGAGAGCATGAAACCTGCAACTGACGGATCTGAGACAAAACCTCAAACTCCTGGGAGACAAATGGAGAGAGCGCGAGAGAGAGAGAGAGGGAAGGTGGGGGAGAGAGAGAGAGAGAGAGAGAGGGGGTTAACTTTATTTGATATTTTGATCATTTTCCCAGGTTTTTACATATTTACATTTTATAAACTACAAATATGCAAAATAATAACAATAATAGAAAAAAAATTAATTGCAATAATTGTTAAAATGCACGTCTTCAGATTCAGATTCAGGCCGTCACATCCCTTTCAGAAACTTCTCCACATCTACCCAACATCTTTGAGGTTCCACCAGATAGTTTAAGACACTTTTTCTTTTTTATGATATTTATATCAGCGGCCGCTAATAAAACATCGAGGGGAGAACATTTCACCTTCAACACAAGACTTTAATAAGTTAAAGACCTTTTAATCTCACGCAGTGGATAAACGAGTCTACCGTCTCCTCCACCCCACAGCATGGACATTCCACTGAAACTATTTAACCAGGACGTTTTCCAGCATGCCCTCCCAGTTCCTCTGTCTGTATTGTTCTGTACCTAAAAACACCCCTAGAACATTGATCCCGTCTATTCTCCATTGCAGTCCCCCTGGAAGATGAGACATTTTCATATATGGCTAAAGTAGACAGAGTGGTGGAGATCTTCCTGACTAGTGAACAGAGCTAAAACCTGTGGGGGCTCCATGTATAAAAACCCTTTTAAATGCTCAGTAGAGGTTCTATTGCTATGCTGTGTAGGTGTACCTGAAAGTGGACACCCCTGGCAGATACCCCTCTTAACAGGTACTGGGCATCTCAGCCCACTTCCTATCTTCAGCATTACTGATGCCTCAGTGTACAAAGCCTGAGAGTGAAGTATCTGAGCTACTGGGACACTCAAAGCAGCTCCAGAGTAAAATGGAGTGTTGTGTGGCCCTGAACAGACACCAGCGTGGCAGAGAACCTGAGCACAGTGTCTGATCCCAAACTGAGACACACCTTGATGAAGTACAGATTTAGTGGACACGTCTGGCCGTGGAGACAGACGGGGAGACGCATACAGTCCTGTCTGCCCCGAGAGCACAGTAGAGGCAGAACTGCACTTCCTCACTGAACTCATCAAATACAAACACATTCAACCTCAATTCTTCACCAACATCAACCAAATCATCCCCAATTTTAACTCCCCTCAACCCCTGACAAACAGCACCACCTACTGGGGAGAACAGAGAGCTGCACACTCACAGCCCACCACACACACACACACACACACACCTTTTATTTTCTTGACTTTTTATTTTATTATCATTATTTTTATTTATTGTAACTATTTATATTATTCAGCAATAGGAATGTCCATATTTGTTATGCAAATTACAACCTTTAAATATTGAATCTTGAGAGAGAGTGTGAGGGGGAGAGAGAGAGAGAGAGAGAGAGAGAGAGAGAGTGTAAGGGGGAGTGAACGAGAAAGAGTGAGGGCGAGAGAGAGAGAGAGAGTGAGGGATAGAGAGAGAGAGTGTGAGGGGAAGAGAGAGAGAGAGAGTGTGAGGGAGTGTGTGAGAGAGAGAGAGTGAGGGAGTGTGAGATAGAGAGAGAGTGAGGTAGAGAGAGAGAGAGAGAGTGAGGGGAAGAGAGAGAGAGAGATGTTAAAGAGATATTCCAGTCACTAAAATAAACTATAAAATAATCTGCATTAATCAGTAGGTGTGTGTTTGGGTGTGTGTGTGTGTGTGTTTGGGTGTGTGTATGTGTGTGTGTGTGTGTGTGTGTGTGTATGTGTGTGTGTATGTGTGTTTGGGTGTGTGTGTGTGTGTGTGTGTGTGTGTGTTGTGGGGGGGTGATTATACTCACTCTTCTTCGTTTCTCAAAGTTGATTAGTCGACTCTGAAACACACACACATTACTGCTATTATAGAAATCAAGGTATATTTTAGTTTGTACACAGGTGTGTGTGTGTGTGTGTGTGTGTGTGTGTGTGTGTGTGTGTGTGTGTGTGTGTGTGTAGGCACCTCTATTGTGTCGGGTAGTGCTGTGTCCAACATGGTCAAGACGGTCAGGTAGGTCCCCAGGTATGGCACCTCCCCCCCACTGTAGCTCTATACACACACACACACACACACACACACACACACACACACACACACACACACACACTTCGGATTGTTTCAGAACACAGGATATAAAACTATAAAGAGAAAAAGCAGTGCAGTCATATACAGTCGGGTCCATAAATATTTGGACACTAACACAGTGGATGATGGTGGTCTGTCTGTCACAGTGTGCTGGAGGTCGACCTCTAAATGACTTTCAGATCTAATTTGAGGAGATTCATATTCCAGTTTAGGTGAACAGTGTAGATCTGCCTGGTGTGTGTGAATATACATCACTTGTAGTAAATAACTATCTGAAATCTGAAACTCAGGGACATTTTCAGATGCTGGGTTTCCTCCCTGCTGAATCTCGAGCAGGTCTCCACTCCAGCTGTCCTCACTTCCTGCTGGTTTCACTTTGAGGCAGTGAAATGCAGCTCGACTGGATTCAGGTCAGGTAATCGACTCGCCCTTTGAAGAACATTCCACTGCTTTAGTCTGGGTGGATTTGGAAGTCATGCATCAGGTCCATCTGCAGTGTGAAGCTCGTTATAGGTGATATGTGAGAAGATAAGATCTTCAGAACCTATCCTGCTTTTCTCAGCTCTCACATAAATACAAGACCACCAGTTCCACTGGCAGCGGCGTGCACACACACACACACACGCACGCACACACGCACGCACACACACTTCCTCTACTCTGCTCTGGTTTTGCGGTGTGATTCTCAGTAGTGGTGATCTCACGAGGACACGTGTGTATGTATTCTGGTGAAGTCTTTTACTGATTGTTGACTTTGACACAAATCTCCTCACCTCCTGGAGAATGTTCTTCAAAAGAGAAATAATTCTTCAATCATCCAGCACAGTGGTCTTCTGGTGTTCCTGAGCTCACCACTGCCTACTTCATTGTAAGACTGTTATAAATAAACTTTCTTTCAGCTTCTCCCATTAGGGGGCGCCACAGCGGATTCTCCACATGTTTGATTTGGCATGTTTTTACGCTGGATGCTCTTCCTAACACAACCCTCCACAATTGATCTGTGCTTGGGACTGGCACTGAGAGTGGCTGTGTGTAAGACTGTTATAAATACTTTTGCTTATTGTTCATCAAATACAAACAAAAAACTAAAACCATTTTAATGTTGTTGTTTTTTTTTGTTTTTTTTAAAGATGCCATAATTTCTGTTCCTTCTCCTGATTCAGAGCAAAACAAAGCTTAAATTCTGCTCTTTAATTATATTTATTATTTAAATCAGCTCTAATATACTGTGGACAACCAATCATTTAAAAAATAAATAAAAAGTCTGAATATTTATGAACCGTACTGTTTTAAACCACTACATTTAGAACTTCAGGCTTCCAGGTTCCGGGGTGAAGTGTTC
>MU562415.1:8394066-8396566 GCA_024362625.1 Silurus asotus
CGGGGGGGGTGAAGTGTTCCGGGGGGGGTGAAGTGTTCCGGGGGGGTGAAGTGTTCCGGGGGGGTGAAGTGTTCCGGGGGGGTGAAGTGTTTTGTAAATGTATTTAGTGTGATAAAGATAGACAGACGTGACACTGCTATTAAACGTGTATAAACACACGTGTTGCCGCGTCCTGCATGCTGCGTTCTGAAGGAAATGGTTTTTTTACAGAGCATTAGAACACCACCTACACGTGACCTGTAGATGAAACCCTGTGAAGATGATGAAGTTCTGACTGATTATTCACATCAAATCTCACCGTGGGCTTGGAGGATGGACTGAGTTTAGGAGATCCGAGTGCTGTGGAGAAGTTCTCCTCTGTGTGCTCATTACTGTCCTGAAACACACACACACACACACACACACACACACACACACACACAGACAGAGGGTAAAAATCACACCTGTATGTTATAATACAGTAAATAGAAAGACCTCCTCAGCTGAACATAAAAGATGTAGAGAACAGGAAGCAGTAGTGCGTTACACTGATCACACCTGCTCTACCTGCACACACAGGTGCACCTGATATGGTGCTTAAACACAGATTATAAAGTGTGTGTGTGTGTGTGTGTGTGTGTGTGTGTGTGTGTGTGTGTGTAAGCTATCTGGTGTTTGTCCTTAGGCACACAGTGATAAAATGCTAAATGGAGAACACTCTGTTCTGGTCAGTGATTTCTCACGTCACACTGCGTTTCAGTTACAGAAACCCGCTAAGGACATGACCTGCACAACACAACACACACCTGTACACACCTCTACCTGTCCATCGCTTTCTCTCTCTCTCTCTCTCTCTCTCTCTCTCTCTCTCTCTCTCTCTCTCTCTCTGAAGATAGTGTTTATAAACACTGTGGCATCACTGTTCCGACTCTTTACTGTTTTTAATTTTCTGATGTTACGCTCTGATACTACAATCGTGTTTTTGATGAATCTGTGCTCAGACCCCATAATGTTGGAGTGAAAACAGAATTCTACATATATCTTCTATATAAACCCTGAAATCTCAGGTCCATAAGTATCCAGACTCTTTCCTCAGTTATTAGTTGCAGCTCGTTCAGCAGAAGTTTCAGTCTCGAGTCTGTTTTGGTTTGACACAATGAGCTTCACACCTGGATTGGGGGATTTTCTGCCATGGTTCAGGTTGAATGGGGAGTATAGGTGGAGGCCACTTTCAGGTCTCTCCGGAGATGTTCACTAGGGTTCAGGTCAGGATTCTGTCTGGGCCACTGGAGGACCTTCACAGCGTCGTCTCTGGTCCAATCCTGTGTGGTCAGGGCAGGTTTTTTTTTGGTCATTTTCATGCAGGAGGGTGAACCCGTGGTCCAGACTGAGGTCCTGAGTGCTGTGGAACAGGTTTTTATTGAGGAGCTCTCTGTACTTTACTCCATCCCTGACCAGTCTCCTGGTCCCAGTCCATGCTGCAAAATAATTACCCCCACTTTGGGATGGTTCTGTGCAGGTGATGATCAGAGCCTGGTTTCCCCCAAACAGAAATGTTTAGAATTCATGTTCTTCACAGTTCATGTCCTTTAGTGGGCTTTTTTTTGCTTTCTTCTATTCACTCTGCCATGCAGCCCAGATCGGTGGAGGACTACAGTGATAGTTGTCCTTCAGGAACTTTGTCCATCTCCACACATGATCTCCAGAGCTCAATTAGAGTATCCATCAGGTTCTTGGTCTCCTCCCTTACTAAGGCTCTTCTCCTCCGATTGCTCCTTTTGTTGGAAGAGTCCTGGTTGTTCCACACCCCTTCCATTCGAGAATGATGGAGGACATTGTGATCTTGAGAATCTTCAGTGCAGCAGCAATGTTTTTGTAGCCTTCCCCAGATCTGTGCCTACAATAATCCTGTCTCCAAGGTCGTTTCTTTGACCTCATGGCTTGGTTTTTGTTCTGATCGCTGTGAGACCTTCTACAGCAGGGGTGCCCAACACGTCGATCCCAAAGGGAGTGTGGGCAGATCACATGAGAGTAAAATAATAGATATTTATTTATGCATTTTTATTGTAGATCATTTTGACTTCCATGCTGAAAAGTGTGTGCCCCCCTGATCTAGAGCGAGGTCTTCTTAATCATGTCCAATCAACACCATTTTCTACAGGTAGACTCCAGTCAAGGTGTAGAAACATCTCACTACCACAAGAACAATAGGAGACACCTGAGCTAAATTTCAAGTGTTGTTCAAAGCGTCTAAATACTTATTTTTGGTTATTTGATTTGTCAGACTGTAACGTAACATTGAAGTGAAGAGTCTGAATACTTTCTGTAGGCACTTACATCAGTGTGTTAACTCATTATATTCATTCATCTCTAAACACACACACACACACACACACACACACACACACACACACACACACCTCCAGAATCTCTCTGTTAACCATAACACAGTTTTCATCAGGGAAGCTCTCACACAGATGATCAAAGATGGCCAGACTCTCTCTGAAATCACACACACACA
>MU562415.1:8401566-8404066 GCA_024362625.1 Silurus asotus
TTCTTCAAGAAAGAGATCAATTAATCAGTCAATAATAAAGCGATCAGAATCTGTGCGTCATTCTGCACGCGCTGGCATTCAGAAGACATTCCTGTCCTTCACACACTGCTTACGGGTGTGTGTGTGTGTGTGTGTGTGTGATGCCTGGGGGTAGAGTAGTTCCTTATGGTGTGAACGCTTTTATTTTATACTGTTTTGGGTTTAAATCACTTTGTTTACTCAATCAAACATTGTTGGGAGGTCTTGTGTGTGATAATTAACACACACACACACACACACACACACACACACCTGTTACAGTGTGGAATTTGAAGGTGATGAAAGTGAAATAAAGATCAATGAGGTATCACATGATCTTGTTTATATTTATCTAAGTTAAGTAGCTGAAGACACCCCCCCCCCCCCAGTGTAACAGGTGTAACACTGCTGTACACAGAAATACAAAACTAGAACTTCTAAACAATTTCTGACCTTCTGTGTGTTCAGCTGTAGTTCTAGAAAAATATTTACATGGTGGAATGTGGACAACGTCAGAGCGAGTGAGTGTGTGTGTGTGTGTGTGTGTGTGTGTGTGTGTGTGTGTGTGTGTGCATGCTTCATGTAGTTTCATGGTTAAGTTAAATCATTCAGAACACACACACACACACACACACACACACACACACACACACACACACACACATTTAAATTATAAATAAATATGGAATTAAAGAGAAATGTGTTAAATAACACAGTATATATATATATTCTAGGCGGCATGTTCAAACCTTTGACTTGTAGTGTTTTTATACTTCACTACAGTCACAACAATATATACACAATTTCACCATCATCTTCTAATAAGCAGGAGCAGGAAGCTGTTCCACTACATCACTGGAGAAGATTTCCTGCTTATTCATAGAAAATTATAGTGATATTCTCTCTTAGTTGTGTAGTTGTGAATTATTAAATGACAGTAAAGCAGCAAATATTCAATATTTATATACAATTAATATTCCCAGAATCAGGAAACATAAAGTCATGGTTTGAACTCGGATATCAGAGCTGTGTGTGTTTTAGAGATCGGATCATTTCATTCATCGGTTCTTTAAATGTCGTTCATCAAAATGAACAAATCTTTTATTTAGACATTTATTTCATTTTGTTCCTATGATCAGAAATTAAATTAAATGTTGGATGATCAGAAAGCAGATCAACACGTCTACATACACAGCTGTAATTATGATTAATAACAATGCAGATAAGGATCATTATAATCAACAGAATGAGTAGATTCTCTTCTCATCTCTTCTGATCCGAGTCCTTTGTTTTATTTCTCACGTGACTCCCATAATTACTGTAAGAATAATGTCAAGATTCAGACCATAAAAGACTCTGCTCTGTTGCATTATGCCGTGTCTACGGGAGTCAAGAAATAAAAGGACGACCCGCTCGACTAGAGGAGTTGAGAAATCATTTACTCAATTCTGTTTCCTGAACATGACCTACAGAGATGCTGTGCTCATGCACGTCCGGTACAAAATGAATAAATCACTCTTTTCTGGTCTTCTGAGTCACATTAAAGACTTGTTCAAACGCAACTCATCACTAGAGTGTGTGTCCATGCGAGCAAAATTGTGTGTGTTATTCATGAAATCCTTCATGTTTCACTCCATGGTCCAGAGGAATGTATGTTTTACTGTACTGTTCTCTATATGTGTGTGTGGGATGACAATAAAACCCTATTTGACCTGAATCCTTTACAGTAGTAATACACCACTCTGACATCACCACTATGACATCACCACTCTGACATCACCACTATGACATCATCATGCTTACTTTTATTTATTTGTAAACATCTGAAATAATAGAGGAAACAAGGTGAAAGGTCACAGTTTCTTCTCCTTTGGAGTAGTCTTCTTCTTTACCATTGAGTTGATGATGAGCTGTGACTGGTGTTTGAGGGATGTCCGAGTGATGACATCACCATCTTCCTCTTCACTGTCTTCCTCTTCTACAGAGAAAATCTCATCCATCACCTTTCTGTTTGTGTGTGTGTGTGTATATATATATATGTGTGTGTGTGTGTGTGTATATGTATGTATGTATGTGTGTGTGTGTATATGTGTGTGTGTGTGTGTGTGTGTGTGTATATATGTATGTATGTATGTGTGTGTGTGTATATGTGTGTGTGTGTGTGTGTGTGTGTGTATATATGTATGTATGTATGTGTGTGTGTGTATATGTGTGTGTGTGTGTGTGTGTGTGTGTATATATGTATGTATGTATGTGTGTGTGTGTATATGTGTGTGTGTGTGTGTGTGTGTGTGTATATATGTATGTATGTATGTGTGTGTGTGTATATGTGTGTGTGTGTGTGTGTGTGTGTGTATATATGTATGTATGTATGTGTGTGTGTGTATATGTGTGTGTGTGTGTGTGTGTGTGTGTATATATGTATGTATGTATGTGTGTGTGTGTATATGTGTGTGTGTGTGTGTGTGTGTGTGTATATATG
>MU562415.1:8418646-8426146 GCA_024362625.1 Silurus asotus
TAATAATAATAATAATAATATTATTATTATTATTAAGAAGAAGAATCCGGTAAAGTGGGCGTGTCCTCACCGCGAGCGCTTCAGCCATCTTCCGGTGTAGGAGTTTATTATCGTGTCTGAGCTGCAGGATCTTCTCTCTGTTCTCTTTTATTAAACACTGTGAGTTCTCAAACTGCGCTCTTCTGGCTCCCTCTAGCGGACACACAACGCAACAACACCACAATTATAACAATAACACAGATTGTTCTCCTTTGATCTTTATTGTCTTGTTTTAATTACAAAAATGCCAAATAATTTCATGCTCCGGCAACAGAAAACACACACAGTCACATCACGTGACTGCAGCTGGCCGTTCAGTAGCTGCTGTTTTTGATCTTTCAGAGCTCAGAGTGAGGAACCAAGCTGTAAAAGTTCCTTCTCAGATCATCACGGGTATAAGAGACACCTGTGTGGCACAGGGCGTGTGTGTGTGTGTGTGTGTGTGTGTGTGTGTGTGTGTGTGTGTGTGGACTCTCACCCAGTAGTGTGATTTTTCTCTGTAACTCTGAGATTCGCTCCTGAATCGGAGCTTTGTTTTTTTTGGATCTAAAAGCCGCTGACATTTTACTCAACACTAATAAACTCCTGCCTGCTTCTCCATCAGCTTCTTCCAACTCTCTGTTTAACTAACGAAGCCGCGCGTTGCCTAGCAACCCGGACACGCCCACAAACATGGGTGGGCTGATGCTCCAAGCCCCGCCCACATCCCGGTTTTTTTTTTTGGTAAAGCGCTTTATTCGCTGTTTGAGGGTTTGTAAGCATTGGCCTCTGATCAGGGTTTTGTCTCTTTACTTGTTTTGCTTGACCTCAGTGCAGCTTTTCACACCATTGATCATCATCTCCTACTTGCTGGACTGGACGTTGTTGGATTAAAGAGAACAGCTCTCTCCTGGCTCAGGTCCTATCTGACTGATCACTGTCAGTTTGATTATGTAAATGGTGAGTTCTCCAAACTTGGTGCTCTGCAAGGATCTGTCTTAGGCCCACTGCTTTTCTCTTTATATCTGCTGCCTCTGGGTGAAATTATACATAAACATGGTATTCACCTCCACTGCTATGCTGATGATACACAGCTGTATGAGAGAGATCAGATTAACAATGCTGAGGAGTGTGTAAAGGACATTAAACAGTGGATGCTTGACAGCTGGATGTTGTTTCTATTTCACATGAATAATATCACCAGGATCTCCTTCTTTCTCCTTAGAAATATTGCTAAAATTAGAAATATGATGTTGTTACAGGATGCAGAAAAACTAGTAGATGTTTTTGTAACATCTAGATTAGACTACTGTAACGCTTTACTGTCTGGGTGTTGGAGTTCGTGCAGAAATAAACTTCAGTTAGTTCAGAATGCAGCAGCAAGAGTCCTCACTAGATCTAGAACATATGATCACATCAGCCCTGTTTTAATCATCTGCACTGCTCCCAATTCCATCTCACACTGATTATAAGATACTACTACTGATGTATAAAGCACTTAACGCTCTCACGCTGCAGTATCTGAGTGAACTTCTGTACCAGGATGATCCTCCACACCTACTTAGATCAAAAGGTGCAGGCTATTTGTTGGTACGGTGGTCCCCCGCTTATCGACCGGCTCGGACATCGACCTTTTCGCTTATCGAACAGATTTTCGACTGAAATTTGCGCACGCTGAACGACCTTTTTTTTTTTACCCCAACCAACGTAGAGCATTTTTTTGGGCTACTTTTGTAATGTTTTTATTTTATACTTTTTACTGTATTATTGTCAGAAATCCACCTGCCACGCCCCTTCGGCGGCTGTTTAAACCCCTGCTTTCCCTGTATGTGTTTTTGTGTTAAATTCTCCGTGTTTTTGTTAAAGTGAACTGTGCTCATTACGCTGCATAACAATTATATACAGTATTATTTCTGTACCTGTGTTATTAAGTATTAATGCTGCTAAAAAAACAGGGCAAATATTGTTAATAAATGAGTATCGGTGGAGGTCGAGAACGGAATAATTGGTTTTCCATTATTTCTTATGGGATAATTACATTCACTCTTCGACCTTATCGCATTTCGACCGGTTTTAAGGAATGGGTTTAAAGTGGATAAGCGGGGAAACACTCTACCTCAAATAATGAAGACTCCAGCAGGGGGCAGATGTTTCTCTTATAAACCCCACAGTTATGGAACAACCTTCCAATCAGTGTTCGGGACTCAGACACAGTCTCAGTGTTCAAGTCGAGGCTGAACACATATTTATTTAGTGGAGTCTTTAGTCAGTAGGTGTTTGTGAGGTAAAGGAGCAGATCTGGAGGGATCATGGATATGGAGTGTTTGGTGAACTGGGATATTTGGATGCTGTCGTCTCCTCACTCTCACACGTTCACTCAGGTTTGTTGATGGTGGTGTGGTGGGTCGTCTCTTATCCCAGAGATCCTCATGTCTGTGTTTCCTTCTGCTTCTCTCTTTTAGTTCTGCTGCCAGAGTGAGTCTTGTTCCTACTTTCACCCTGATCACACTGTACAGTGTCTTTACCTTTTATACAACAATAAGGAGACTGAATAATCCATATCCTTCTCTCTCTCTCTCTCTCTTTCTCTCTCTCTCGGTCGAGTTAAACATGCTTCTGAGGTTCCAGTGATCACTGTTCCTGCTCGTCTCCTCGGATCCTCCGACTTTGTCCTGTTCTTCCTCTGGATGATGTTCTCTTCGTTTGGAGGTGACTCTGTGCAGCTGGAGATGTTTCTCATCAAAGCCTTGGGTGGTTTCATGAAATTCTGGAGTAAGATCAGGAGCTTTGAGGATTTGGACTGTAGTTAATATCTACAGTCTCCTACAGTGACTCAGGACTACAGTTTGCTCTGATCTCCATCACTGCACCTCAACATCGTTTATCTGTAATAAATGGACATTTGGTGGAACCCAGATGAGGATGAGGTTCCCTCTTGAGTCTGGTTCCTCTCAAGGTTTCTACCTTCTGCATCTCAGGGAGTTTTTCCTTCACCACAGTCTCCACCGACTTGTTCATCAGGGAAAAACTTACACAAACTTTCTGACTTTTTTTTGCTTTTAGGATTTTATTGTTTTAATAATTATCTCTTTTTAAAATGCAAAACTGATTAAAATTGAAAAGATTAAAATAAAACATGTTAAACTTTAACAGTACATTGTACAGTGACGTGAGTGTAATTCAGTGCACAAGGAGGAATGAGCTGCACTGTTGCATGAACACACTCGAGTGTAAGTTATAATGCATTCTGTAGGGTGTAGGGAAAGTCAGTGTCTCTCAGTGATCAGACCAGAACCTTTCACCTCCCACTCCTATTTCTTCAGCGTCTTTATCAGGTCCTGATTCATGAAGTACGGCCTTTCAGCTGAGCCATCATTACGCTCCAGATCCTCCACTGAGCGCGCACACACACACACACACAGATATACATAACACACACACACAAACACCCACCCACAGATATAAATAACACACACACACACAATACACACACAAACACACACACAATACACACACACACACCCACAGATATACATAATACACACACACACAAAAATACACACACACACACACACACACACACAATACACACACCCACAGATGTACATAATACCCACAGACACACACACACACACACACACACCCACAGATATACATAATACACAGACACACACACAAACACCCACAGATATACATAACACACACACACACACACACACACACACACACACCCACAGATATACATAATACACACATACACACACACACACACACATACATGATACACACGCACATATACACACACAAGTATACACACACATAATACACATACAACCGCACACACATACACCCATATACACACGATACACACATGCACACAGTGAACAAACAAAAACACAAACACAATAATAATACGAATCATATTTATAACCAATAATATAATAAAATATAAAAATCTATAAAACAAACTACATAAAACATCTAATAAATACAATACAAATATCTGTGTGTGTGTGTGTGTGTGTGTGTGTGTGTGTTAGGTGTTCACCACTGTGAAGCAGATAGGTAGTGAAGAAAATGTTAGCATTAGCACTCAGATGATTAGTTTATTGACAGAAAACATATAAAGATAAAAAGAGTGACAGCAGTAGAAGAGGGGTGAAGGCAGAACAATCAAATTCACCGAAGTGGGCGGGGCCACGGTGGGGTCATGGCTGTGCCTCCTGACATCATAAGTTCAGTAGCTATTCATTTCTGTTTAGTGTGTCTGACAGCAGGCTAATTCATCCAGGGTTAGCTGAACCCGTTAGCTTAGCAAAACCAAACACACAGTAAGGACGAATGAAATAAACGTGTATTTGAGATGTCAGGAGGACGGAATCTAACTACACACACTACACTGTACACTTCATTTCACTTCACACACTTTTCCTCTGATCTTTGTAAATACAGCCAATGCTAAACAGCTAATGCATTCCAGAACACACACACACACACACACACACACACACACACACATACACACACATCATGTCTACACAAGCACAGTATTTAACAGGAAATATAACAATTCTCAGGTATTGCAATAACAGGTTTCATTCAGAAGAGAATTGAAAGCGTCTCCATGGAAATAGCAAATCCCAGAAATTCCCCTCGGCATGAGAAACATGGCCGACTGCAGAAGAACACTTACAGCCCACATCGCAGAAGTATTAGTTGTTACCAGGGTAACGGTAGACGTTTTCTCTCCAACCTCCTAACTAACAATGGCAAAACACATCTGACCAATCACATGCAAACCCCACCCCTAACAATGATTGGTCCAAAAAGGAGGCCACAATTGAGTGAATTACTGCAGGTTTTATCTACTTATTTTTGTTTAACTTTTTCATTTAATCCCTAATTAGCGTTAGTTATTGTTAGTGCTAGTCATGCTAGTGATAGTCAGAGTTAGTGCTAGTCATGCTAGCATTAGTCAGTGTTAGTGCTAGTCAGAGTTAGTGCTAGTCATGCTAGCATTAGTCAGTGTTAGTGCTAGTCAGAGTTAGTGCTAGTCATGCTAGGGTTAGTCAGTGTTAGTGCTAGTCATGCTAGCGTTAGTCAGTGTTAGGGTTAGTAGTAGTTAGCTTAGCCAGGTTTATTAACAGTCCCTACACGGGAATGTGTTTGATGTAAAGTAAATCTTTAGCTCTATCATGTTAGCGGTTCCAGTCTTTTTACTCATTCTGAGGCGTTAGTTGTGTTTTCCCCTCCTGAGCACCATTCTCCTGATTCTTCACTTCAGGTTCCTGCTGTTCTTTTTGTAGTTCTTTTACTTTTTCTCCTTGTGACTCCTCGGTCTCCTGCATGTCGTTCTTGTATATTCCGTTTTGCTGTACTGCTTTTTGAGGACTTGTTGCTAATGCTAATTCATCTTGCTCTTCCTTTTCCTCCTTTCCACTTACAGCTTCCTGTGATTGATTTGTTGCTTCCTTCTGAGTCGTCTCTTGTATTATGGTTGTTTCCTGTGCTAGCGCTACTTCCTGCTTTAACGCTGTCTCCTGCATCAGTGGGGTTTTCTCCTCATTTTCCTGCTTGAGTCTCTGCTGCTCTTTCAGCTGCACTTCTCCGTTTTCCTGCAGCACCACTTCTTCTTCTCCATCTCTTCTGTCCTCTTCCTCCTCTGTTGCTTTGCTAACAGATAAAATGTCATGCAGCTCAGGGGACATGAGGTACGGCCGCTCAGGTGAGCCATCATTCCTCTCCAGATCCTCACCTTCAGCATGTCAATGTGTTAGCAGGTGGTTAAAAAAGTAGAGAGACAGCAGGGGGCGGGGCAAAAAGGAAAAAGAGACAAATAGCAAGGGGGCGGGGCAAAGAGGAAAAGAGACAAATAGCAAGGGGCGGGTCAAAGAGGAAAAGAGACAAGTAGCAGGGGGCGGGGCAAAAAGGAAAAAGAGACAAATAGCAAGGGGGCGGGGCAAAGAGGAAAAGAGACAAATAGCAAGGGGGAGGGTCAAAGAGGAAAAGAGACAAGTAGCAAGGGGGCGGGGCAAAAAGGAAAAAGAGACAAATAGCAGGGGGGCGGGGCAAAAAGAAGAAAGGCAGAGAGAATGATTAGCACCGAAGATAAGCAAAGTCTCAGAGAAAATGTGCAAGTGAAAAAGACTATGAAAAGAGAAGGAGCAGAAACAGACACACACACACACACACACACACACACACACACACACACACACACACAGAGTTTCACACTTACAGAAGCAGAGGAACAGTGTGTCCACACACATCCCATACACACTGAAGAAACCATGAGCGATTAGATACGTCCCAAACACCACCGTCTGGAGAGAAAAACAAACACACAAACATACACACACACACACACACACACACACACACAATGTAAAGCTGTAATGATTAAACATAATTAACCTTAATACATTTAGACTGAAGCAGCATCTACATACGTGTGTGATGTGTATAACTGTGTGTGAGTGTCTGACAGGGTGGATGTGTGTGTGTGTGTGTGTGTGTGTGTGTGTGTGTGTGTGTGTGTGACAGGGTGGATGTGTGTGTGTGTGAGTGTGTGTCTGACAGGGTGAATGTGTGTGTGAGTGTGTGTGAGTGTATGACAGGGGGTGTGTGTGTAAGTAAGTGTATGAAAGGGTGGATGTGTGTGTGTGTGTGTGTGTGTGTGTGTGTGTGTGTGTGTGTCAGGGTGGATGTGTGTGTGTGTGTGAGTGTGTGTGTCTGACAGGGTGGATGTGTGTGTGAGTGTGTGTGAGTGTATGACAGGGGGTGTGTGTGTGAGTAAGTGTATGACAGGGTGGATGAGTATGTGAGTGAGTGAGTGAGTGTGTGTGTGTGTGTGTGTGTGTGTGTGTGTGTGTGTGTGTCTCACCAGTATAGGAACCCAGTAGTAGTTTAATGAAGGTGCTGCATCCTCCACAGCCTTTATTCTCCCAGAGAAGAAGAAGAAGGAACCAATTCCTGATCACACACACACACACACACACACACACACACACACACACACACACACACACACACACACAGACACCCACACACACACAGATACACACAAACAGACACACACACACACACACACACACACACACACACACACACACAGAGTCACAAATACACACAGAGTTACACACACACACACACACACACACACACACACACACACACACACACATACACACACACACACACACACACAAGCTTTCTTACACACACACTGGATACTCACCTACAATCCCTACAATCAGCAGTTTTCCCAGAAAAAACAGGAAGTCAGTCACTTTGTCCAAAACGGCCACCCTGACACACACACACACACACACACACACACACACACACACACACACACAGAAGACTGTCATCACAAAGCACCTTGTGCTCTTACCTAATGATGTTCCTCATGAGGAGGAAGAATGCATCTTTAGCAGATGTGCAAAAGTTTTTGCCATATATTGCCACCTAGTGTTTACACAG
>MU562415.1:8428646-8431146 GCA_024362625.1 Silurus asotus
ACACACACACACACACACACACACAAATATATATAAAAACACACAGACACAACACACAAACACATACAGGTGGAGTCATATTACGATTTGTGTGTGTGTGTGTGTGTGTGTGTGTGTGTGTGTGTGTGTGTGTGTGTGTTAGTGCTACCTGCTGGCTTCTTTAATCAGTGCAATGGCGATCTGGAGACGTTTTCTGAGGAAGATGAGCAGGAGGATGACGATGACCTCCACAATACACAAGATGATCACTAACACACACACACACACACACACACACACACACACACACAGGTTTACCCTTTTGTGTACCCTTTACAGAATGCAGTGCATTATGCGTAATGTTTACAATGCACTGTGAATTGTTATGCTTTTATATTAGATTAGATTAGATTAGATTAGATTAAATTAGATTAGATGTAACTTTATTATTGTCACTGTGCAGGGAACATGTACAGAGCCTATGAAATGCAGTTCACATCTAACAGAAGTGCACAAGTGTCTTATTTACAATTAATAACAGTAAATAGTGTATGAGGTTCATAAATACAGGTGTGAGGGAGAATAATGTACATAATATATGGTAAATATAAATAAGGATATTTATATATAATCCATCCATTAGGGATAAATGTGGAGGTTTGTGGTATGAAGGACATCCAGAGTAAAACATCTGCCAAATCTAATATACGGATCAGGAATCAGAATTTAATTCTAGATCAGTCGAGGTCCAGGTTACCAACAACCACCACAGGTATCATTAACTACAGGGTAGTTGTGCTCCTGTTGTCTGAAGGAGAAGGAGAGGAGGAAGAGGTCTACAGAGACAGCAGGGAAAGGAGAAGTGGAGGACAGTGGAGGTTTGGGTTGGTACTATGACTGGTAAAGGGAGTGAGGGAGCTGATATGATGGAGAGGAGCGCTATGACCAGTGAAACCCTGATATTAACTTGCTGCTCGTCGTCCACGTGGATGCACGCAGAAACGAAACTAGGAGCTGTTCTCTCTTAGGTCTTTGACGGAGAAAAACACCTGGTACGCTGCTGTGGATCGAGGAGAACTGGCCATTAAATGGGCAGTCGAAGAGCTCCGTTTTTACCAAGCTGGCAGACAATTCACCCTGATAAAAGACCAGGTCCCTCTTCAGTGGATGGCAAATAAAAAAAAATATAATGTAAGAATAACTAGTTGGTTGTTGTCTACATTCAGGACTTCTTGTTCCAGGTGCAGCACGGGACTACTGCCTGATCTCCGTTAACATAGGTCTGGAGCAAGGGGGGGCGACGGCCTAACGTCCATCCAGCGCTCGGAACACAACTGCGAGACAGGTGCTGAACAGACAGCGCAGAAATGTGTGGTGGGTAAAGTAGTGCAAAATACACAGAAAGTGGCAATGCAGTAGTGTTGATGAAAAATCAGCTGTTCAGTGCAGTAACAGCCACAGAAAAACTATTCTTCAGTCTGTTATACCTCATGTTGTGAGGAGTGTGAGTGTTGTTTAAGACACAGCCATGTCTGAGTAGGTGTGTGTGTGTGTATGTGTGTGTGTGTACGTGTGTGTGTGTGTGTGTCTCACTGAAAGCGAGCCAGGTCTGCTGCAGCTGTAAATACACAGAGAAGTCCGTCTGCAGCCCCAGGTCTGTGATGGACACATCTGCACCGGGCTGTCCCCGAAACTGCACATACTGCATGTAACAGTGAACTATACCTACACACACACACACACACACACACACACACACACACACACACATTACCCTGTAAGTGTAATTAGCTTGTGTTTTATGTATAATGTGTAATTAATTGGTTTGATGTGTAATTAGTCTGTTTGATGTGTTAGGTGCACATAGTGCATATGATGTGTGTTTGATGTGTAATTAATGTGTTTGAAGTGTAATTACTGTGTGTTTAATGTGTGTGATGTGTAATTAGTTTGTGTGATGTGTAGTTAGTCTGTTTGATGTGTGTTTGATGTGTAATTAGTGTGTTTGAAGTGTAATTACTGTGTGTTTAATGTGTGTGATGTGTAATTAGTTTGTGTGATGTGTAGTTAGTCTGTTTGATGTGTGTATGATGAGTAATTAGTGTGTGTTTGATGTGTAATTATTGTGTGTGTGTGTGTGTGTGTGTGTGTGTGTGTGTGTGTGTGTGTGTGTGTGTGTGTGTGTGTGTGTGAGATAGTGTATATAAGCTCCTCACCATATGCAATAACGAGCAGCACCATGAAGATCATCACCCACACCATCACCCCCGCTAAGAACCGCAACAACACAATGAACATCAGACTGAGCGCCATCGCTACTGCTAACCCACTGAAAGAGAGAGAGAGAGAGAGAGAGAGAGAGAGAGAAAGAGAGAGAGAGAGAATGAGAGAGGGGAAGAGAGAGAGAGAGAGAGAGAGAGAGAATGAGAGAGTAGGGGAGAGATTTTTAACCGTGAACAAACTGCTCTAAACTGTCTGTGTGTGTGTGTGTGTGTGTGTGTGTCTGTGTGTGTGTGTGTGT
>MU562415.1:8436673-8439173 GCA_024362625.1 Silurus asotus
CACTTATCACACAATCATTATACACTTAACACACTCATCACACACTCATTACACACTCATTATACACTTAACACACACTTATCACACAATCATTATACACTTAACACACTCATCACACACTCATTACACACTCATTATACACTTAACACACACTTATCACACAATCATTATACACTTAACACACTCATCACACACTCATTACACACTCATTATACACTTAACACACACTTATCACACAATCATTATACACTTAACACACTCATCACACACTCATTACACACTCATTATACACTTAACACACACTTATCACACAATCATTATACACTTAACACACTCATCACACACTCATTACACACTCATTATACACTTAACACACACTTATCACACAATCATTATACACTTAACACACTCATCACACACTCATTACACACTCATTATACACTTAACACACACTTATCACACAATCATTATACACTTAACACACTCATCACACACTCATTACACACTCATTATACACTTAACACACACTTATCACACAATCATTATACACTTAACACACTCATCACACACTCATTACACACTCATTATACACTTAACACACACTTATCACACAATCATTATACACTTAACACACTCATCACACACTCATTACACACTCATTATACACTTAACACACACTTATCACACAATCATTATACACTTAACACACTCATCACACACTCATTACACACTCATTATACACTTAACACACACTTATCACACAATCATTATACACTTAACACACTCATCACACACTCATTACACACTCATTATACACTTAACACACACTTATCACACAATCATTATACACTTAACACACTCATCACACACTCATTACACACTCATTATACACTTAACACACACTTATCACACAATCATTATACACTTAACACACTCATCACACACTCATTACACACTCATTATACACTTAACACACACTTATCACACAATCATTATACACTTAACACACTCATCACACACTCATTACACACTCATTATACACTTAACACACACTTATCACACAATCATTATACACTTAACACACTCATCACACACTCATTACACACTCATTATACACTTAACACACACTTATCACACAATCATTATACACTTAACACACTACACACACACACACACACACGGACTATGACTGGTGCTGTTCTTTAGAACAGCAGCTCTGACAATTGTGCAGGGCACACACTCATCACACACTCATAATACACTCATCACACACTCATAATACACTCATCACTCACTCATAATACACTCATCACACAATCATAATACACTCATCACACTCATAATACACTCATCACACACTCATCACTCACTCATAATACACTCATCACACTCATAATACACTCGTCACACACTCATCACTCACTCATCACACACTCATCACACACTCATAATACACTCATCACACTCATAATACACTCATCACACACTCATCACTCACTCATAATACACTCATCACACACTCATCACTCACTCATAATACACTCATCACAGAATCATAATAAACTCATCACACACTCATAATACTCTCATCACAAACTCATCACTTACGCATAATACACTCATAATACACTCATCACACACTCATAATACACTCATCACACACTCATCACTCACTCATAATACACTCATCACACAATCATAATACACTCATCACACTCATAATACACTCATCACACACTCATCATACACTATCACACACTAATCACTTACTCATAATACACTTATCACATACTCATCACACACTCATCATGCACTAATTCATACACTCATCACCCACTCATAATACACTCATCACCCACTCATCATACACTCAACATCACTAATAATACACTCATCACCCAATCATTATCCACTCATCATACACTCATCAAACACTCATCATACACTCATCACCCACTCATAATACACTCATCACACACACATCACACACTCATCACCACTCATCATACACTCATCACACACTTATAATACACTCATCACAAACTCATCAAACACTCATCACACACTCATAATACACTCATCACCAACTCATAATACAGTCATCACATACTCATCCCACACTCATCACACACTCATTATACACTCATCTCCCACTCATCACACACTCATCACCCACTCATAATACACTGATCACCCACTCATCATACACTCAACACCATTTATAATACACTCATCACACACTCATTATACACTCATCACCCACTCATCACCCACTTATCATACACTCATTACCCACTCATAATACACTCATCACACACTCATCACACAGTCATCATACACTCATCATGCACTAATTAATACACTCATCTCCACTCATAATTGTGTGTGATAAACTCATCACACACTCATAATACACTCATCATGCACTAATTCATACACTCATCACCCACTCATAATACACTCATTATACACTCATCACACATGCATAATACTGCCCTTC
>MU562415.1:8455985-8458485 GCA_024362625.1 Silurus asotus
TGCATTGTGTGTTTGTGGATTTAGAGAAAGCGTACGACAGGGTGGAGAGAGGAGTTGTGGTATTGTATGAGGAAGTCTGGTGTGTCAGAGAAGTATGTGAGGGTGGTGCAGGACATGTATGAGGACAGTGTGACAGCAGTACAGTAGAAACAACAGACTGGTTCAAGGTGGAGGTTGGACTGCATCAAGGATTGGCCCTAAACCCTTTCCTGTTTGCAGTAGTGATGGACAGGCTGAAGGACGAGGTCAGACAGGAGTCTCCGTGGACTATGATGTTTGTGGTAAAAGTAAGGAGAAGGTTGAGAAGAGCCTGGAGAGGTGGAGGTACGCGCTGGAGAGAAGGGGAATGAAAGTCAGTAGGAGTAGGAGTACATGTGTGTGAATGAGAGGGAGGGCAGTGGAGGGGTGCGGTTGCAGGGAGAAGAGGTGGAGTAGTGTGTGTGTGTGTGTGTGTGTGTGTGTGTGTGTGTGTGTGTGTACATATTACTGCAGATCTGTTCATTCTCGTTGTAGCGAGAACACAGCAGGGTTAGGGTTAGCAGCAGGAGGTTTAAGGACATGAAACTAAAACAGCATGATGGTGGTAGTTGTGGGCGGGGCTTATGCAGTGGACGACGTGTGAAACGTGATCATTCTGATGAAAGCAGATGATTCAGAGTGGTGTTTTGGAAGATTTCAATGATCATTTTAGTGTCTTGGTTCTTTGAATCTCGTTCATTAAAATGAACGAATCTATTTTGAGTGATTTAGTTCAAGTCGTTTCTTTAACTCGTTATTAACCTGCATAGCGGCAAAGGGAGTCACGTGACAGAAGAACCAGAAGAGTGAGAAACTGCTCAATTCTGTTCCGTGCACAGATTTAGCGATGCTTTGCGCATGCGCGTCCAGTAGTCCACTGATCTAATCAATATTTGAGACAACTCGTTTTTCTGAGTCACATTAAACCCAACATTATTACAGAGCAGCTTCAGGAAAACCCCAGAAACTTAATTGATGAGGATTTACATCACACACACACACACACACACACACACACACACACACACACACACACACACGTATGTTTATCACGTGTGTGTGTGTGTGTTTTCTCTCGTTGTATGGCGACAGTTATGAACACACAACTAGTATTATAACTAACTCAAACTTTCAGCTTTCATTGTCTTTTTACCACACACACACACACACACACACACACACACCAATCTATATTTTTGTTATTAAATGTACTCGCACTGTTTAAATAAAGTTTTTATTTGACAGAAAAGTAAATGTGTATAAAAAAGATGTTTGTTCTGTGAGCGGATTTAAGGGTTTTTTCTTTTCAGAATTGTTTTTGTGCAGTTTTATGAGCCACAGTAACAGTTATGATTAATAAAGTAAGAAAATGAAGGTATTGATTATAAACTGTAGATAAAATAACAGAATGAAAGGTGGAAGAGAATGACGCAGGTGATGACGTCAGAGGAGTGCGTGCTGCTCTACATCTCCTTCAGGAGGATGCCGTAGGGTCGGATGGACTGATCCACGATCTTCTTCATCTCCTCTTTCCGGTTCTTGGTGTCGGTGAGCGCGTACACTTCCAGCGGGATGCGCACGAGCCACAGAGTGTCGGACTTTTTGAGACGGTGTTCGGGGTTGATTCGGTTCTGCATGATGACCCGGTAACTCTTTCCGGTTTTGGAGGTGAACTCTTTGTGCAGCTCTCCGTCCTGTTCTGCCAGTTTAATGTCCGGAGTGGAGAAGATCCCGAACTCCTGCGGCTCGCGCAGACCCGAGATCTGGTTCTGTCCTTGTCTTCCGGTCCCGTGGTAAGACACGGGCCATTCCCCGTCAACAGACTGGTGTCTCCACCCTCCAGGACCGAGCCAGGTGTTTCCATCCGGGTATTTATCAAGAACCTTAAGAGCGAACCGGAACCATCCACACGGACGAAAGTACGGCTCTCCGCCGCGCGCGCACTTCGACTCGTCTTTGAGGTTCCGGAAGTCGTAATTAAACTGCGGGGCGTAAAACGAGTCCAGATTCACACGGAGCTCTTTCGGTTCCTCTCTCGGCTCCTCGGGCTGAAGATCTCCCTCTGCTTTACACAGGATGAGCGGAAGCAGCGCAGAGGACACGAAGTTATGGACCGTGAGTTCCCCGATATCGATATCAGAGTCCGCGGAGTCTGTGTGCGGCTTCACCGCCAGTCCCGTGAGGCACGAGAGCGCTTCTAATAACACCGAGCTGTCCATCACCACACACACACACACACACACACACACACACACACACACGCACACACGCGCACACACGCACGCACGCACACTTATCACTGCGGTAGGACACAAATTCCCTGGTAGCAACTGAGCGCATGCGCAGTGACCCCGAGCTCCAAACACTTTCACTTTCAGATTAATTAAAGGAACAGTTTACAGTAAACACACACACACACACACACACACACACCTTTTGTAAATCCGTTTCTCGTTAGAAGATAACTGCACAGATAAAACAC
>MU562415.1:8473485-8478485 GCA_024362625.1 Silurus asotus
AATTTACTCCAGACAGGAATTTGAAAATAAGCAAATGTATAAATAAATAAAATAATAATAATAAATATTTTACTCAAACGGTTTATTTGCTACTCACATTCTCTCACGTTTATTATTATTAGCAGAAATAATACATTTAGTATAATTATAAATCAAGTCAAGTCAAGTGGCTTTTATTGTCATTTTTACTATACACAGTGGTACACAGTACACAGTACACAGTGGTACACAGTACACAGTACACAGTACACAGTGGTACACAGTACACAGTACACAGTAGTACACAGTACACAGTGGTACACAGTACACAGTACACAGAGGTACACAGTACACAGTACACAGTGGTACACAGTACACAGTGGTACACAGTACACAGTACACAGTGGTACACAGTACACAGTACACAGTACACAGTGGTACACAGTACACAGTGGTACACAGTACACAGTACACAGTACACAGTAAAAACGAAACAACGTTCCTCCAGAACCCTGGTGCTACACTAAACAACAAAACAACATAAAGTGTATCGAGTGCAGCCTGGTGCAAACAGTGCAAACAAAAGAACAGTACAGACAGACAGAGTGCAGACAGACAACACAAGACGAGACAAAAGTAAATAACTCAAAAATAATAAATAACTCATTACTGCAAACTGCACCAATCAGATTTAATTTCAGTAAACCAGCAAATCAAATATTTTTTTAATGTTTATAGTTTTAATTTAATTTGCATATAATTGACATTCATAAACTGATGATGGTTGTGAACAAACAGACCGAGACTTCAATAGAGATGTACATCAGCAGCAGGTGTGTGTGTGTGTGTGTGTGTGTGTGTGTGTGTGTGTGTGTGTGTGTGTGTGTGTGTGTGTGTGTGTGTTTTTTTACAGGTTAGTAAACAAGCTTAAATTTTGTTGGCCCATATTTAGTCACTGTGAGCTTTACTTTAAACACATTAAATACACACACTGCACTGCAGATTCTAGACTACACTGACCTTATATGGAGCTGTACATCTCTCTCTCTCTCTCTCTCTCTCTCTCTTTCTCTCTCTCTCTCTCACTCTCTCTCTCTCTCTCTCACACACACACACACTCTCTCTCTCTCTCTCTCTCACACACTCTCTCTCTCTTTCTCACACACACACACACACACACACACCTTTTCTGTCTCTCTCTTGTTTCTGAATATATCTAGCAGGGTCCTGATGTAGAGCAGAGTTTGAACTCCACGTGTGTGTGTGTGTGTGTGTGTGTGTGTGTGTGTGTGTGTGTGTGTATGTTTTCCGAGTACATTAGCTCTGATGGAAACATTATCAGGCAGCTCAGTGGTGATTTATGGTGCTCTAGAAGAGGTTGTCCTTTTATAGGAAGTTCCATTGGAGTGGTGGGAATGTGTGTGTGTGTGTGTGTGTGTGTGTGTGTGTGTGTGTGTGTGTGTGTGTGTGTGTGTGTGTGTGTGTGTTAGAGGGATCTCCCTCTCTCTGTATGGGATTCCTCTGTAGATAAGTGTAGTGTTGGCCATGTTGGGAGAAGGTGAAGGAAAAATGCAGACTGTAATAAACACCACATGACTCAGCTCTGTGTGAATGTATGTCCCCAACTACACCTATTATAGGGCTATTAAATTAATGGGGGTATTGGGTTGGGGTATTACTGGTAGTTAGAGGCAGGGGTATTAGGTTGGGGTAGTACTGATAGTTAGAGGCAGGGGTAATAGGTTGGGGTAGTATTGATAGAATTAGAGGCAGGGGTATTAGGTTGGGGTAGTACTGATAGAGTTAGAGGCAGGGGTATTAGATTGGGGTAGTATTGATAGAGTTAGAGGCAGGGGTATTAGGTAACAGTGCCCCTCCTGCCCCTCCATTCTTTCTTCATAATCATGAACTTTAGCCCCGCCCCCTTACTTCTAGCCACTCCTCCCTGTTAGTTTAAATGAAGTGCACGTTGATATTTGATGTAATTTGGATCGCTCTCTGTGACTCAGAGTCTCCAAATTACAGCTGTGTGAAGCTCCTCCACCACTGAACACCTTCATCCAACATCTGTAAGTTCACTTATTACCTTTTATTACTATTTATTAACACGTATTACTACTGTTTTCTTCTTATTACCTCACGGAACACTTTCCATTATAGCTGCAATGTACTGAAAGTAAAGTGATGTTACTACACACATGTAAAACTATACTTATTTCTGTACAGTCAAACCACACACACACACACACACACACACACACACACACACACACGTTTATTTTTAAGCATGAGCATAAAGTATTGTGTGTGTGTGTGTGTGTGTGTGTGTGTGTGTGTGTGTGTGTGTGTGTGTGTGTGTGTGTGTGTGAGAGAGAGAGAGAGGAAGACATTTTGCCAAAATGTACTGCTAAATCACAGATTTTCTGTGTAGGTTTAGAATGCTTTTAGGGAAAAGACACACACACACACACACACACACACACACACACACACACACACACACACACACACATATACGGTTAGATGTGTGATTCCTGTTGTACAAATTTTTGTTGTTTTTTTGCTTATATGCATTTTAATTAAATTCCTCACGCTGCTTATATTCATGACAAATAATGATGCTGCACTCTGTGTGTGTGTGTGTGTGTGTGTGTGTGTGTGTGTGGTTGACTGTACAGAAATGAAGTATAGTTGTACATTTACACATTTCTAGTGTATAGTAACACACTTTGACAGTACAGAAGTGGAGGATTAAAGTGTTAAAGTGAAGTGTTTTGGGGAAATGAAGGAGGAAACTCGGTTCATTGTGTGACAGATGAAATGATCGAGCAAAACTAACCAAAGCGTTTCCTGTTCTCCTAATATGGTTATACAGCGCTGCTTTCTGTTGAGTGATGTGGTAAATAGCACACAAACACACACACACACACACACACACACACACACACACACACACACACACACACACACACACACACACACGCGTATGCAGTCACAGGTCTCTAAAAAACTGGATCTTGGGTGTCAGGTGTATTTCTGATTCGGTGAAGAAGCTGCTGCTTAGGTTCTAAACTCAGTGTTTCTTTACCTTCATACTGCAGACAAACTGAAGTGAAAGGAAACCGGAAGTAATAAAGCTTTTACACTTCCCCACTGTGGTGTGCGTGTTTGTGTGTGTGTTTGTGTGTGTGTCTGTGTGTGTGTCTGTGTGTGTGTCCACCTGTTTGTCCTCCTGTATGGAATATAAGGGAAGTATTCACTTGGTGATTAAGACATCAGATCAGTTTAAAGTCCCAAATCAGCTTTACACACACACACACACACACACACACACACACACACACACACACACACACAGACACACACAAACACACACAAAGAAAGTGTTTATAAGTTTATTCCATATAAGTTTATGCTTATAACTAATGCGTTTAAGACGTTTAGCCTCTGATCAGAAAGTCATGAGTTCAAACACCAGCACCTTCAAGCTGCCACTGTTGGGCCCCTGAGCGAGGCCCCTAACCCTCACATGCTCAGTGTAAAAATGAGATGATTGTAAGTGACACTGGATTACGGCTTCTGCGTTATGCTGTAAATGTAAATAACCTGAATGCAATAAATATTGAATCTGGATAAAGTGTGTTTCAGCATCGACTGCAGCTCTGGTCTGATCTCTGGACACTGAAACAACTGTTTTTATTAACGCCATTTTTACACAAACAAAAAACGAGTCTCTCGACTGGGTGTCATTTGTCTCTTGTGGGTAAAACCTTGGACTCGTTTAGTTCTAATGAGAAAAAGTAGCAGCTGTAACCTAAAATAAAATCTAAAATGAAAGCATTGCACACACAAATACAGCAGTAATCTGTGTGTGTGTGTGTGTGTGTGTGTGTGTGTGTGTGTGTGTGTGTGTGTGTGTGTTTGTGTGTGTGTCTCTCAGGGATAAACTCCAGATTTCAGCAAGCTAATGTTCCTGATAGGAGGTTTATCAGACTGCCTTATGTAATCTGAGCTAAAGCTAATCCCAGCAGTGAATCTAACACACTGTGGGATCTGCTGTGGGTTTAGAGAAGAGTCGGAGTAGCTACATGTCCCGCATACAAGATGAAAACACCACATGAACATCACGCTAAAGTGTGGAACTTTAGAACCCAGCAGTTGTGCATCATGCAGTGTCTGTTCTCATTCTGATAAAACTTAACTCACTCATTGAAATAAGAGATCTGTGATGAAAAAGGGGAATGAGAAGGAGGAGAGAAGGTTTTACAGGACCAGGGTTCACACAGCTCCATGGAAAGGTCAGGAGTTTTCTGGGCATTGAGCCAGAGAGGCTTTCTGAGTCTCAGCACTGAGCTGTTTAAAGCATGTATCTTCTTCACCACAAAATGAACACACACTAATGGAGCTGAAACCCAACTGGTTTAAAGTGACAGTAGGATGCAGGAAGCTCCGCCCCTTTTTCTCCATAAACAATCTGTTTGTTTGTTTAAAGATGGAAGTCAGCTGTTTCTCTGCTGTGGCTCCTCAGCTCCTGCAGTGGAATGTACCCAGTATTCTCTGTTCTCTCTAACTGTCTCTCTAACACCAGACCGTCTCTCCAACACCAGACCGTCTCTCCAACACCAGACCGTCTCTCCAACACCAGACTGTCTCTCTAACACCAGACTGTCTCTCTAACACCAGACCGTTTTTCAAACACAAGACTGTCTCTTCAACACCAGACTGTCTCTCTATCACCAGACCGTCTCTCCAACAGAAGACCATCTCTCTAACAACAGCTCGTCTCTCCAACACCAGACCGTCTCTCTCAGTTTGCATTATTTTCTCAGATTCACATTTTAACAATAAACGTGAAATCATTTCAGAGTAAAAACATTACATTATATATCTAACTACATCATTCAGGAGTGTGTGTGTGTGTGTGTGTGTGTGTGTGTGTGTGTTTGTGTGTGTGTGTGTGTGTGTGTGTGTGTGTGTGTGTGTGTGTGTGTGTGTGTGTTTGTGTGTGTGTATGTGTGTGT
>MU562415.1:8482779-8497779 GCA_024362625.1 Silurus asotus
ACACACACACACACACACACACACACACAAACACACACACACACAAACACAAACACAAATGCATATATACACGTGTGTGTGTGTGTGTGTGTGTGTGTGTGTGTGTGTTACAGAGGTGAATCTGGTGCAGGTAAAACAGAGAACACTAAGAAGGTGATTCAGTACTTGGCTGTTGTGGCATCATCACATAAAGGCAAGAAAGACACAAGTGCTGTACGTATTCCACACACACACACACACACACACACACACACACACACACACACACACACACACACACACACACACACTCATACAGACACATATACACATATATACACACACACACACATACACACACACACACACACAAACACACAGACACACAGACACACACACAATATTATATTATAGTTTATATAATGTAACTGATGTTTTACATGCTAACACCTTAACTGCTTTACTCAGGTCTGAATCATGTGCGATAGTGATTATTATATTTTGTGTGTGTGTGTGTGTGTGTGTGTGTGTGTGTGTGTGTGTGTGTGTGTAAATCTATCACATATAGTTTATATAATGTAACTGATGTTTTACATGCTAACACCTTAACTGCTTTACTCAGGTCTGAATCATGTGCGATAGTGATTATTATATTTTGTGTGTGTGTGTGTGTGTGTGTGTGTGTGTGTGTGTGTAAATGATGCAGGATTACTAAACTCAGTTAAGCTAATATTAAAGCGGTTTATAGAGAGTGAATGGTAATGTTGTAAGTTAGCATGATGTGTGTGATGCTAACTGGAACATTAGCGTTCATTGGGTCCTGATTAGCCGCTGCTTGTTGTGTTGTCGCTGTACTGGATAAAGAAACATCTTTAGTTTAACGTTTGTTTAATGGATTTCCCCTGAATAGCAGCATGCAGGACAACAGTTGGCCTATGTGAGTAAAGTGAATGCTGGAGTTCCTTTGTGTGTGTGTGTGTGTGTGTGTGTGTGTGTGTGTGTGTGTGTGTGTGTGTAAAATTGAGTGAGTGATTGTGTATGTGTGTGTGTGTGTGTGTAAGTGTGTAAAATTGAGTGAGTGAGTGATTGTGTGTGTGTGTGTGTGTGTGTGTGTGTTACATCTGAAAACCTGCATGCTATGTCCAATGACTGTGTATATGGTGGACAACATGACAGCAGCTGAAAGCAGAAGCTAAATCAACACTGGCGCCCCCTAGTGTCCACACTGCAACCTGTAGAACCTTTACTCAGATGGGATTAGTGTGTGATGTAATTTTGAGTATCTGTGGGACCTTCCTCTAAACAAAAACACCTCTATTACACACTACACACTCCACTAACACACATTCCACTATACACTACACATGCCAATTTACACACTATTCACTATACATTACACACTATTCACTACACATTATACACTACACACTCCACTTTACGCACTATTTACTATACACTACACACTATACATAATGCACTACACACGATTTACTATACACTACACACTATACATAATGCACTACACACTATTTACTATACACTACACACTATACATAATGCACTACACACTATTTACTATACACTACACACTATACATAATGCACTACACATTATACACTACACACTCCACTTTACACACTATTTACTATACACTACACTTTATTTACTATACACTACACAATATAAATTATACACTACACAATATAAATTATACACTACACATCTACAAACAATTTACTAAACAAAACACATTAAACACTACACACTATACACTGCTGTGGAAAAAGCTCCTCTTCAGTGAAAATACACCAGGGTAAGGGTTAGGAATAGGGTTAGGGTTAGGGTTAGGCTATATGCTTATATTATATTAGAATTCAGGAGTAGAAAGAACTGTGTGTGTGTGTGTGTGTGTGTGTGTGTGTGTGTGTGTGTGTGTGTGAGTGAGTGTGTGAGTGAGTGTGTGTGTGAGTGGGTGTGTGTGTGAGTGAGTGTGTGTGTGTGTAAGTGTGTGTGTGTGTGTGAGCGAGTAGTCTAAGGATTGGTTTTCTCACTGCATTCCGGTCATATTGGGCAGCATCGTTCAGTCTGTGCTCTCAATTTTGATCCTTCTTTGCAAAACCGATTCTTACTCTCTCACACACATGCACACACACACACACACACACAGCACTTAAAAATCCCACCATCAGCTCACATATTACTTCGCTATCAGATCAATGGTCATCATCATACACATTGATGTAACAGAATCAGCTAATAAATACATATTTCTTTTGACAGGTTAAAGCATCATTAGATACAACTTTAAGCATCTGGCAAATTTACAGCAGGGCTTTGCAATGTTTAAAAGTGTCTCCATATCTGTTATAATGTTCGAATAAAATCTTATTGATGATTTTACCTCATTTTGTAGAAAACAATGAATGGTATTACTGCCCCACAACGGATCTGGCTCCTCTATGCAACTTTTCTGGACCGGAATTTAGCTGAGTGTGTGTGTGTGTGTGAGTGTGTGTGTGAGTGTGTGTGTTAGGGGAAAAAGGGGAAAAGGGTCAGTTAGAGAGAGAGAATGGAGTAAATAAGAGGGAACCAGGTGGATTTGTGTGAGGTTCAGCAGCGTCATGTTGTTCACCTCAGACCCAGTGACTGGACGCGACTCACAGCGTGACGATTGTGTAAAAGTCTTACATGGAGGAAACACACAGGATCCAAACTGCTGATTTTATCCTCAGCTAAAAAATAATAAATATCATTTCATAAACATTGAACTGAGGGCTGATGGAGAGATGCTCTTCCCCCATCTGAGATTCATTCAACTCTTTCACTGTCAGACTTGTGCTGGCACTGAAACGGTCTCACCTGGTTTGTGAGCATGAGAGTGTACTTCCTTTTGGATTGGATGATGTCATTTCCTGTCACACATTAATCATAGCACACAGGTAGTGAAACACCCTCTGTCAAACTCAGCACACCCCTTTATAATGCATTATAGAGCTACATAAGCAGAACACATGCAGAACACACTGACACAGGACATGGTGTGTGACATCCTGTGTGTGTGTATGTGTGTGAGTGTGAGAGTTTGATTGAGGGTGTGTATAGTCACACTAATGGTCATTTGTATTAGAAATGTGTTTATGGGACTCAGATCTCTCTCTCTCTCTCTCTCTCTCTCTCTCTCTCTCTCTCTCTCTCTCTCTCTCTCTCTCTCTGTGTCATCTCTATTATTTTTCCTTTCCCCCCTGCTTTCTGTCTGTATGTTTCTGTGTGTATGTGTGTGTGTTTGTGTGTGTGTGTGTGTGTGTGTGTGTGTGTCTATGTGTAATAGAATCTGAAGTTTCGGGTCACCTCATCCCCTCCAGCTCTCTCTCCTCTCTTGGCTACACATCACTCTTTTCTTTTTCCTCTCTGAGGTCAGGGTGAGTCTCCACGATGGAGTCATGTAGCGTAATTCATCAGATTTGCGTCTTATTACTGTTTCTACTGTATTACAAGTCTCCCTTGTTCATTTTTTCCTTGTAAGTGTGCACTTACTCAGTGTGTAGTGCAGGAGGTACGCTGAAGGCTGTACAGGCTGATGATTGGCTCTAATGTGAAATAACATTTTAAAGTCTTGGAACTTGGTTTCCTGCTGAAGGAATGAAATTATCAATGATTTTTTGAGATATATATATACATAGATACATATATTATATGCAGAGTTGGAGATTATAACGATCAGACTTTAGCATTGTATGTGTTACAGAGAGATCAGACTAACAGGAAATTCCTGCTGTAAACACAAATGAAGACATTATAATGCTTTGTATAAGAATAGCTGAAAAATAATAGTGTGTTTGTGTGTGTGTGTGTGTGTACGTGTTTAATAATGTCTATTGTTGCTCCGGTGTTCTCCTTCCTGCCTGTAGGGGGAGCTGGAAAAACAGCTTCTGCAGGCTAATCCTATTCTGGAGGCGTTCGGTAACGCCAAGACCATCAAGAATGACAACTCATCACGCTTTGTGAGTTTCTGCCTGTTCACTTCCTCAAACAAACAGGAAGTAAAACATTGTTTAACATCCTGTTATATAGGGTTGCGGTAGTTCAGTGGTTAAGGTGCTGGGTTACTAATCGGAAGGTTGGGGTTCAATCCCCGGTATCGCCAAACTGCCACTCTTGGGCCCTTGAGCAAGGCCTTTAACCCTCTGTGCTAAAGGAGCCCCGTATCATGGCCCTGGCCCCTGGGCTCTGACCCCAGGCTCTGAGCAGGAACGAATTTCACCGTGCTGTCCTGTATATGTGACAAATAAAAGCTATTCTATTCCTTTTTTTCTCTCTCAGGGTAAATTTATCAGGATTAACTTTGATGTAACAGGCTACATCGTTGGAGCAAACATTGAAACCTGTATCCTTACACCCACACACACACACACACACACACACACACATACCTGGAACACCTGCACCACTTCCTGTGTGTTTCCTGAACACGGCTCTCAGACCTGCTGGAAAAGTCACGCTGTATCCGCCAGGCGAAAACAGAAAGAGCTTTTCACATCTTCTACTACATGGTAGCAGGAGCCAAGGAGAAGCTGCGTGGTACTCTCACACTCCTCACATTTATTGTGTTCAGCTGGAACTGTTACTCAGAGTGATGAGTGTTTATGTTTATCTCATTCTTGTGTAGATTGGGTTAAAAATCTAAGCAGGATTTTTCACCACATCAGATCCTTTGTTGTTAGTTGTAAAGGGTTAAATAGGTATTTAGGAGTATCTGAGGGTATTTGGGGGTAAGACTGTAGTCCAGCTATCGGAGCAGATAGTAAGACGAAGCCATGGGCATTTCCAGAAATAGATTGGCATAGTCTTGTGGCATGGTCAGGTGATGAGTGGGAGGTGTTTAGGGTGGAGATAAGTAGGTGTTCAGGTGAGGAATGGGAGGTGTTCAGGTAAGGAGTGGGAGGTGTTCAGGTAAGGAGTGGGATGTGTTCAGGTGGAGAGTGGGAGGTATTTAGGTGGAGAGTGGGAGGTGTTCAGGTGAAGAGTGGAAGGGGTCCAGGTGGAGAGTGGGAGGGGTCCAGGTGGGGTCCAGGTGGAGAGTGGGAGGGGTCCAGGTGGAGAGTGGGAGGGGTCCAGGTGGAGAGTGGAAGGCATTTAGGTGGAGAGTGGGAGGTGTTCAGGTGGAGAGTGGGAGGGGTCCAGATGGAGAGTGGGAGGGGTCCAGGTGGAGAGTGGCAGGTGTCCAGAACTTATGTATGCGCCTCATCATGCACTTTATCTTGCGGTTCTTCCACTCTTCCCACAGAGGAACTCTTGCTGGAGAACTTCAATAATTATCGCTTCCTGGTAGCCGGACACGTCCAGATCCCTGGGACGCAGGATGATGAGATGTATGAAGAAACAATGGAGGCAATGAAAATCATGGGGCTCACTGAAGAGGAGAGGACAGGTAACAACACACACTCACTTAAGTCCCATAAGCATAACCATGGGAAGGGTTTCATCCCCGCTCTTTTTAATGATCTACTGTCAAATCTACAGGCGTTTCCTCAAATGTTGCTACAGAACACACACACATTCTAGAGCTGAGTGTAAATGAGATTGTGATGTGTTTAATCACCAGGAATCCTGAAGGTGGTGTCTGCAGTGCTGCAGCTGGGCAACATCGAATTCAAAAAAGAGAGGAACCAGGAGCAGGCCACCATGCCGGACAACACCGGTCAGCGTTCACACCTTCACACCTCACTTTATCTTCACTTCTATTATACAATAAATACTGTAAATGATTTCTCTCCCACAGCGGCACAGAAGGTCTGTCACCTGTCTGGCATCAACGTGACCGATTTCACCCGTGCCATTTTAACTCCACGCATTAAAGTCGGTCGAGAAGTTGTACAGAAAGCTCAGACCAAAGAGCAGGTAACACCATGACACTGTTCCCTCAATTTAGTCTTAAACAATACAGATAAATACGATTAATCACACAGTGTGTGTGTGTGTGTGTGTGTGTGTGTGTGTGTGTGTGTAGGCGGATTTCGCAATAGAGGCTTTAGCTAAAGCAATGTATGAGCGTCTGTTCCGGTGGATTCTTGGTCGTGTCAACAAAGCTCTGGACAAAACCAAACGTCAAGGAGCTTCTTTCCTTGGAATCCTGGACATCGCAGGCTTTGAGATCTTTGAGGTGTGAAGGACATCAGGAGCATGACAGCATTATTGTGATAGATCTGAAATGATTATTAAGTAATGTGACTAACACTAACACTAATTGCTGTGCAGGACAACTCGTTTGAGCAGCTGTGTATTAATTACACTAACGAGAAGCTGCAGCAGCTCTTCAACCACACCATGTTCATCCTGGAGCAGGAGGAGTATCAGCGTGAAGGCATCGAGTGGAACTTTATCGACTTTGGTCTCGACCTGCAGCCCTGCATCGAGCTCATTGAGAGACCGGTCAGTGTGTGTTGGTATCTTCATGGGGCAATTCTGTGTGTTAATAATGACATCATGAGAATGGTGTAAAGGCTCATGCAGAGCAGGTTCAAGATGGAAAAGGCAGCTTATAATGTTTGAAGTGTAAAGTACAGCTTTAATCCTCTCACATATGGCTTCTCAGTTCCAGAGCAGAGCATGATCACATGATCACATGACACACACAGATCTGATAGTTACAGTGCGATATTCAGGACAATGAAATCACACTGTACTGCAAACATCACCTCCAGAACCTCACAATCATGCTGTTCAGTAATGTGAATAGTCTTTTACTTCTCATTTAAACAATTCAGCACTCTATTTACCTGTGTGTGTGTGTGTGTGTGTGTGTGTGTGTACAGAATAACCCTCCAGGTATCTTGGCCCTGCTGGATGAAGAGTGTTGGTTCCCTAAAGCTACAGATGTGTCATTCGTAGAGAAGCTCACAAACCAACATATTAATCATCTAAAATTTGCCAAACCCAAACAGCTAAAGGACAAAACTGAGTTCTCTGTGCTTCATTACGCTGGTCGGGTGTGTGAAGCTTTCAATTAATACACATCTATCTCTTTTCTATGTTTGTCAACTACGAAATATATTAATTGTGTGTGTGTGTGTGTGAGATGCAGGTGGACTATAATGCTACAGCATGGCTAACAAAGAACATGGACCCCCTGAATGATAACGTTACTGCACTGCTCAACAACTCCTCCAGTGTGTTTGTGCAGGATCTGTGGAAGGACGGTGAGTCCTCAGTAAAACTGACATCTCTAAAGTGTAACTATAACAGGGCAAAAGTATGAGCTGGATTCTGTAGTTTGGTGCATTTATCCATGAGTATTAGCTGCATTTAATTACACGAGTCCTGTATGGAGAGAATTTGCTGGATTGTGGATTTCCAGTGGAGTCCATGACATCACTGATAATCCTGGTGACATTTACTGTGTACTCCTTCATTTCTTTTGCTTTCCTTCCTTCTCTAGTGGACCGTGTCGTGGGACTGGAGACAATTGCAAAGATGTCAGACAGCTCCATGCCGAGTTCCTCTAAGACAAAGAAGGGAATGTTCCGTACAGTCGGTCAGCTCTACAAAGAGTCTCTCAGCAAATTAATGACCACACTTCACAACACACAGCCCAACTTTGTTCGCTGCATCATCCCCAATCATGAGAAAAGGGTGTGTTATACTTCACAGCAAGCCACACCCACGTACTGACCATCTTACACACACTTCCATCAAACATCATGCCTAGAGGAGCGTCAGAGTCAGAGTGATTTTAGGGGTGGGATTATTATTGTTATCCGGGCAGTGTGGGATCAGTGTGGGATCAGTATCAGGGCAGTGTGGGATCAGTGTGGGATCAGTATCAGGGCAGTGTGGGATCAGTGTGGGATCAGTATCAGGGCAGTGTGGGATCAGTATCAGGGCAGTGTGGGATCAGTGTGGGATCAGTATCAGGGCAGTATCAGTATCAGTGGTATTTTGCTTATTTTCATGTGTGTGTGTGTGTGTCTGTGTGTGTGTGTGTGTGTGTGTGTGTGTGTGTGTGTGTGTATGTTTGTGTGTATGTTTGTGTGTGTGTTTGTGTGTGTGTGTGTGTGTGTGTGTGTGGGTGATGCACAGGCAGGTAAACTGGATGCTCACCTGGTTCTGGAGCAGCTCAGGTGTAATGGTGTGTTGGAGGGAATCAGGATCTGCAGACAGGGCTTCCCTAACCGCATCGTGTTCCAGGAGTTCAGACAGAGGTAAACACACACACACACACACACACACACACACACACACAAAGCAGTGTTATGGGCTTCCAGTAAAATGCTGGATCTGCAGTGAGGATGACTCTGCACTGGAAGATTAATGTTTTTGCTGATCAGAATATTGCAGTTATGTTAATATTATAATGTTTATTGAAATGTTTACAGTTAAACGACTTGCCCCTGTAGCTGAGTTCAGTTTTCATATTGTGGTGTTCAGGTACGAGATTTTAGCAGCCAGTGCCATTCCAAAGGGCTTCATGGATGGAAAACAGGCCTGCAATCTGATGGTGAGATTTTGTCCCCTTCACCTGCTTAATATAGATGTATATATGATAGATAGATAGATAGATAGATAGATAGATAGATAGATAGATAGACAGACAGACAGACAGACAGACAGACATGCAGACAGACAGACAGACAGACAGACAGTAAAGTAAAGTAGATTTGAATCAGATATCAGCAGAGCTTTCATTATAAGTAGTACGCTCTAATTATATAGAATATCCTCAGTGTTTATTGCTTCACTTTAATCTCAGCCTTTTTCCTGTTGTAGATTAAACACCTGGACCTGGACCCAAACCTGTATAGGATCGGTCAGAGTAAGATCTTTTTCAGGACTGGAGTTCTGGCTCAGCTGGAAGAGGAGCGCGACCTCAAGATCACAGTCATTATTATCGCTTTCCAGGCACAAGCCCGGGGCTTCCTCGCCAGAAAGTGAGGACTTCAACCCCACACCACACAGTCAGAATGTTTAACACAGTTTAGAGCTGGACTGAGTGTGTGTGTGTGTGTGTGTGTGTGTGTGTGTGTGTGTGTGTGTGTGTGTGTGTGTGTGTGTGTGTGTAGGGCATTTGCTAAGCGTCAGCAGCAGCTTATGGCAATGCGGGTGATCCAGAGGAACTGTGCTGCTTATCTGAAGCTGAGAAACTGGCAGTGGTGGAGACTCTTCACTAAGGTCAGACTCCAGTGTGTGTGTGTGTGTGTGTGTGTGTGTGTGTGTGTGTGTGTGTGTGTGTGTGTGTGTGTGTGTGTTCCTGTGCTAAATCTGAGGGGGTTTACCTGTTACAGGTTAAGCCTCTACTCCAGGTAACTCGTCAGGAGGAGGAGCTAGGTCTGAAAGAGGAGGAGCTTCAGAAAGCAAAAGATTCAGCACTGAAGTATGAGACAGAGCTGAAAGACATCACACTGAAACACACACAGGTGAGGAGATGAACACACACATCTAAAGGTTAGTGCAGACACCTGCCTTGTTCAGGATGGATACAGCTGGATCTCACGTTGCTGATGATGTACCTGCAGTACTGTATTATTTATTCTTATAATGCTAATGTTTAGATGGTGGAAGAGAGGAACGCTCTGCAGGAGCAGCTCCAGGCTGAAACTGAGCTTTATGCTGAGGCAGAGGAGATGCGAGTGCGTTTAGCAGCTAAGAAACAGGAGCTTGAGGAAATCCTTCATGAAATGGAGGCTCGGCTAGAGGAAGAGGAGGAGCGGAGCGCCGCCCTGCAGGTCGACAAAAAGAAGATACAGCAGCAGATCCAGGTTTGTTATACTGATACAGTAAGGTGACACCACACCATATACTGAGCTCCTGTTAGAAGGTTCTACATCTTCCATTGCACTTTAATCAAAAAATATTTTAACTGATTTTAACAAATGTGTTCTATCATAAAGAGCTTCTTCTCTCCTCGAGGAGGAACCTGGTGTCAGTGTTTTTCTTATAATCAGAAGTTTGTGCGCGTATTGTATATGAACTGTTGGTCTTGACAATGATATAATGAAAAGTGTGTGTTAGACCTGGTGGTGATGATGGTGGTGTATTCAGGAGTTGGAGGAACACCTGGAGGAGGAGGAGGATGCACGGCAAAAGTTGCAGCTGGAAAAGGTCACCTGTGAGGGAAAGATAAAAAAACTGGAGGATGACCTGCTAGTAATGGATGACCAGAACAACAAACTGCTGAAGGTGAGATGTTTACAGCTGAATACTTTACCAGTTCTGATCCAAAACTCTGCATGGGTTCAGACTATTTGTCTGCTATTATTTACCCAAATATATGTACATTAGTTTTCTTATTTTGTGTTTGTGTGTGTGTGTGTGTGTGTGTGTGTGTGTGTAGGAGAGGAAGCTGTTAGAGGAGCGTGTTGCTGATTTCAGTGCTAATCTTGCTGAAGAAGAAGAGAAATCTAAGAACTTGACAAAGCTCAAGAACAAGCATGAGTCCATGATCTCAGAACTGGAAGGTGTGTGGAATTACTGCTTCTGTCAAATAATAATAATAATAATAATAATAATAATAATTGTATTTTCTTGTGTTGACTGTTGACCTACAGTACGTTTAAAGAAAGAAGAAAAGACACGTCAGGAACTCGATAAGCTGAAGAGGAAGCTGGAGGCAGAGTCAAATGACTTACAGGAACAGATTGCAGACCTACAGGCGCAGGTTGCTGAGCTAAAGGCTCAACTCGCTAAGAAGGAGGAGGAGCTTCAGGGTGCACTCGCACGGTGACATACCATACATTCCCTACTTCCTATTCCTTACTCCCTGCTCCCTTCCCTATTCCCTACTCCCTATTCCCTATTTTTGACTCCCTATTCCCAACTCCCTGCTTCCTTCCCTATTCCCTACTCCCAATTCCCTACTCCCAACGCCCTGCTCCCTTCCCTATTCCCTACTCCCTATTTCCAACGCCCTATTCCCTATTCCCAACTCCCTGCTCTCTTCCCTATTCCCTACTCCCTATTCCCTATTCCCAACTCCCTGCTCCCTTCCCTATTCCCTACTCCCTATTCCCTACTCCCAATGCCCTGCTCCCTTCCCTATTCCCTACTACCTATTCCCTATTCCCTACTTCCTATTCCCAACTCCCTGCTCCCTTCCCTATTCCCTATTCCCTATTCCCAACTCCCCGCTCCCTTCATTATTCCCTATTTCCTGCTCCCTATTCCCTATTCCCAATGCCCTACTCCCTTCCCTCTTCCCTACTCCCTATTCCCTACTCCCTATTCCCTATTCCCTATTCCCAATGCCCCGCTCCCTTCCCTATTCCCTATTCCCTACTTCCTATTCCCTATTCCCAACTCCCTGCTCCCTTCCCTATTCCCTACTCCCTATTCCCTATTCCCAACTCCCTGCCCCCTTCCCTATTCCCTACTCCCTATTCCCTATTCCCAACTCCCTGCCCCCTTCCCTATTCCCTATTCCCAAAGCCCTGCTCCCTTCCCTATTCCCTACTCCCTATTCCCTATTCCCTACTCCCTACTCCCTATTCCCAACTCCCTGCTCCCTTCCCTATTCCCTACTCTCTATTGACTATTCCCTACTCCCTGCTCAATATTTCCTACTCCCTTCCTAATTCCCACTCCCTATTCCGAACTCCCTACTCCCTACTCCATATTCCCTATTCATTATTCCATACTCCCTGTTCCCTATTCACTACTCCCTGCTCCCTATGCTCTACTCCCTATTCCCTAACCCTAGATTGCACTGTCAGCACTATTATAATAAAAACTTGATAGATTGATTAGAGACACTGAGGGTTAGGGTTAAGGAGAACACATCTCAAGTTCTAAAAGCATTGTGTGTCTGCAGCCTGGAGGATGAAACAGCACAGAAGAACAATGCACTGAAGAAAATACGTGAGCTGGAGGGCATAATCTCAGACCTGCAGGAGGATCTGGACTCAGAACGTGCTGCTCGAAACAAAGCAGAGAAAAGTAAGAGAGACCTGGGGGAGGAGCTTGAGGCTCTAAAGTCTGAGCTGGAGGACACACTGGACACCACGGCCACGCAGCAGGAGCTGAGGCAAGTGAAGCATCATCAGCACTTCACCATTATATCATTATTCTGTAGTAATAAAGCGATCATTAAGAGGAGGAGCAGCAGTGAGTGACCAGTAGCAGTGTTTTATGAGACTCCTGACAGTATCATACGTCCTTCAGGGCAAAGCGTGAACAGGAAGTAACCCTGCTGAAAAAAGCCATAGAGGAGGAGAGTCGAAACCATGAAGCTCAAGTGCAGGAGATGAGACAGAAACACACACAGGCTGCGGAGGAGCTCACAGAACAGCTGGAACAGGCCAAGAGGGTATGAGTCCTGCACTTCAATCTGGTTTATACTCTCCCTTCTTCACTCTTCCTTCATCTCTCCTTCTTCACTCGTCCTTCTTCACTCCTCCTTTATCACTCTCCCTTCTTCACTCCCCCTTCATCACTCCTCCTTCTTCACTTGTCCTTCTTCACTTCTCCTTTATCACTCTCCCTTCTTCACTCTCTCTTCTCCACTGTCCCTTCTTCACTCTCCCTTTATCACTCCTCCTTCTTCATTTTGCCTTCATCTATCCTTCTTCTTTACTCCTCCTTCTTCACTCTCCCTTTATCACTCCTCCTTCTTCATTTTGCCTTCATCTGTCCTTCTTCTTTACTCCTCCTTCTTCACTCTCTCCTCCCCACTATCCCTTCTTTGCTCTCTCTTTATCACTTCTCCTTCTTCACTCTCCCTTCATCTACCCTTTTTCTTTACTCTACCTTCTTCACTCTACCTTCTTCAGTCTCCCTTTTTTTTCTACTTCTTTACTTTCCTTTTTTTTCTTTCCCTTCTTCACACTTCCTTCATCTCTCCTTCTTTTTCACTTTCCCTTCTTTACTCTTCCTTCATCTCGCCTTCTTCTTTGATTTTTCACTCCTCCTTTATCACTCTTCCATCACTTCCCCTTCTTCACTCCACTTCATCACTCCCTTCTTCACTCTCTCTTCTTCACTCTCCCTTTATTATTCTTCCTCCATCACTCCTCCATCACTTCTTCTTCATCACTCTCCCTTCATCATTTCTCTTCTTCACTCCCCCATCACTTTTTCTTGTTCACTCCTCCTTTATCACCCCTACTGCTCCACTTTCCCTCCTTCACTCTGTGTTGCATCTTGGTCTTTAAAGGCTTGATCCTACTAAATCTGCTCGAATCTGTACATTCCTTTTTCCTTTTGTTGATTTTGCATTGTGTAGGTGAAGACAAACCTGGAGAAGGCAAAACAAGCTTTGGAGAAGGAGACATCAGAGCTAACGATGGAGATCCGTTCACTCTCTCAGTCCAAACAGGATGTGGAGAACAAGAGGAAGAAAGTGGAGGGACAGTTAGCAGATCTGCAGTCTCGCTTTAATGACAGTGAGAAACAGAAAGCTGAGCTTGGAGACCGAGTGTCTAAAACTACTGTGAGTCTTTCTTACACACACACACACACACACACACACACACACACACACACACACACACACACACATACACACACACACACCCCTCTGGAACACAGCTGATATTCTGCAAGTGAATTTCCTGTGATAAGAAGGTGTGTGTTTGCAGGTGGAGCTGGAGAGTGTCACCAACCTTCTCAACGAAGCTGAGGGGAAGAACATTAAACTTAATAAGGATGTGACCAGCCTGAGCTCTCAGCTCCAAGACACACAGGTACACACACACACACACACACACACACACACACACCAAATCCTGTTATCACATCATTTTCACTCTGTTTCCACCATTTTGTTGAGGTGACTATAATTCTGATTAGTGTGCGTGTGTGTGTGTGTGTGTGTGTGTGTGTGTGTGTGTGTGTGTGTGTGTGTGTGTGTAGGAACTGTTAGCTGAAGAGACACGCCAGAAACTGCAGTTCTCCACTAAACTGCGCCAGATAGAAGATGAGAGGAACAGCCTACAAGAGCAGCTGGATGAGGAAACTGAGACCAAGAGGGCCGTGGAGAGACACGTATCCACCCTGAACATCCAGGTCAGACCTTCACCTTCACCCACACCTTCACCCACACCTTCAATTAAACCATCAGCCACCCCTTCATTTACACCTTCACCCACACCTTCACCCACACCTTCACCCACACCATCATTCACCCCTTCACCCACACCATCACCCAGACCTTTAATTACACCATCACCCACACCTTCACTCACACCTTCACATTCACCTTCACCCACACCTTCACCTACACCTTCACCCACACCATCACCCACACCTTCTTCTACACCTTCACCTACACCTTCACCCACACCTTCACCTACACCTTCACCCACACCATCACCCACACCTTCACTAACACCTTTACCCACACCTTCACCTACACCTTCACCCACACCTTCACCCACACCTTCACCCACAACTTCACCCACACCATAACCCACACCTTCACCCACACCTTTACCCACACCTTCACCTACACCTTCACCCACACCATCACCCACACCTTCACCCACACCTTCACCCACAACTTCACCCACACCATAACCCACACCTTCACCTACACCTTTACCCACACCATCACCCACACCATTACCTGCACCTTCACCCACACCATAACCCACACCTTCACCTACACCTTTACCCACACCTTTACCTGCACCTTCACCCACACCTTTACCCACACCTTCACCTACACCTTCACCCACACCTTCACCCATAGTTCAGGTAACTCCAGCACAGACAGATAAAAAGACAAAAGCAGAAAACCGTTGTCTAGCACAGAAAGAGGGACGAATGAATCGAAGCCCTTTGAAGACAGCAGGAAAACAGAAGATGGCACTGAGGGGGAGAAGGAGAACGAAGGGAAATGTGAGAGGTAAGAAAAGTGTTAGTGAATGAGGGTCTCACATCATCTATGGTCTTCTGTGTTCCAGCTGTCAGACTTTAAGAAGAAGCTGGATGAGATGTCAGGAAATGTGGAATTCCTGGAAGAGGGTAAGAAACGTCTTCAGAAAGACTTGGAAGCATCAAACACACAGCTGGAGGAGAAGTCTGCTGCCTATG
>MU562415.1:8502779-8505279 GCA_024362625.1 Silurus asotus
TTACACACCTACACACAAACACACCTAAAGACCTACACACTTACACACCTACACACAATGACCCCCCTACACACTTACACACAAAGACTCTTACACACAAACATACCTACAGACCTATGCACAAACACACCTAAAAACCTACACACAAACACACCTATACACGAACACACCCACAGACCTACACACAAACCTACCTACAGACCCACACACACACACCTACACACAAACACACAAACCCATCTACAGGCCCACACACACCTACAGACCTACACACAAGCACACCTACACACAAACGCATCTACAGACCAACACACACACACCTACACACAAGCACCTACACACACACCTACACACAAACTCACCTACAAATGTTTATACTTCTGTAACCTTGGTTCTTAAAATCAAGTAATAAATGGATACATTTATATTTCTATATAATTTTATTGGACTTCAGTGTCACAGAATTTTACACACTCTGTTACATGTTTTAGAAATCAATAAGCCACTGGGATGTGTTTAACCCTCTGATCTGTTTATTATAAAACACACTGAGTATTAAATTCCCTGAAATAATTTTACTTCCTGCCTGTGATTGCCTGAACTTCCTGTGTGCTTCTGAAGATCAAAGACAAACACAGCACTCTGATCTGTTTTGTGACCCACATGCACAATTAAATAAAAAGTGTGAAATCCAAACCTGTGTGTGTGTGTGTGTGTGTGTGTGTGTGTGTGTGTGTGTGTGTGTTTGGTTGTTTGTGTGTCTACAAATTATTTAAATAGATTAGTCACTTTTCCAATCAAAAAATTAACTTACTGTGGTGGATGAGGTACATAAAGGATGTATTATTAAAGTAGATCCACTCTGTAAAATATTCCTTAGTAAAAGTAAAAGTGTCCCTATAAACTTTCAACTTTCATTGCAACTTTTTTTCAAGTTCAAGTTAAAATTTGATGTCACACACACACACACACACACACACACACACACATAGAGTACGACATGCAGTGTAATGCTTTTTATGACCATCTGAAATTTAAGCTTAAAAAGGAATAAAATGTAATGATAAAAAAAATAAAAAGGATAAACTATAGAACATATATGAAAATATACACTGGTGATCAAAATTAGAGAACAATTCATAAACAATTGAACAATTCTGAAATAATGTCATCTTCACGGCTCAACAGTTAAAGAAGCGGCCCACTATCTTGCAGAGTCGGTGAAACTGGAAGTTAGGCTGCCAGTTAAATAGCAGTTGACAGATAATCAAGGAAATTAGCACCAGGTACGAGATTAACGCCAATAACTGGTAGGTTTCTAAAAGTGCTCTCTAATATTGATCAGTGTGTTTTCAGCAAAAAATTTTTTTTAAATGCCTTAGTTATTTTGTGGAAAAGGTGTTCTGGTAGCATGGTATAGACAGAACAAAAACTCCTTCAACTGTTGAGCAGTGAAGATCACATTAATTCAGAATTGTTCAATTGTTTATAAATTGTTCTCTAATTTTGATCGCCAGTGTATGTATATTGAAGAATCTGGATGTGTTTGGCAGATACTGACAGTACAAATCATAGTGATTTAGTGATTTTCCTTAAAGTGTCCATGTGCAGTGTGGTATAAAGTGACACTGCGCAGTCCAGAGTTAAAGTGACAGTCCAGAGGTAAGGTGTCATGCAGTCAGGAATCCACCTGCCACGCCCCCTTTGAGTTCTCTGAAGCTCCGGCTTCATTGTGCACACATGGTACTCATTCACTCACTCATCCCCAGCTTCTATGTATACCCCTCACTCACACACACTCCTTGGTCTGTTATTGTTAGTTTATGTTTGTGTATGTGGCGCTGGTGCGTGGGCCTACACCTTCCCTTCACGGCTGTGCCTTTCCCCAAAGCGCACCCAGGATTATCCCTATCCTTTCCGTGTGTTCGTCCCGGGACATTGTGGACCTCGCCCCTCCAGGGCGTACCATGGATATCTCACTACTACTGGACTGCTGTGTGTTTGGGTTTGTGTGTTTTTTGCTTATCGCTCTCTTTATTTTTATGAAACCAAAGCAAACTGTTCTCCGGCTTCCGCCTCTGTTTGTTCGCCGCATGACACATACAATAGTGCAAAAAAGTTGTGCAGAAATGAATGAAGATGGAGAGAGAGGTACAGCACTAAATCCTGGGTGTTACCTGGTTTAAACTCAGAATGGCCTGCGGGAAGAAGCTCCTCCTCATTCTCTCTGTGTTCGCTTTCAAGGAGCGAAAGCGTTTCCCTGAACGCAACAAAGAAAAGAGTCAGGAAGTTAGAGATCAATTAACACAGCAGCAGGCTGAGACCCCCAGGCTCCCAGACCCTCCAACTTTTTTTTAAAATCACAAGACTCTTTACTTAATCACCTCAGTTTATGTGAAAAGACTCGAATGTGACTCTCAGCACACTGCTCTATTAAAAATGATATTAATGACTCAAACACTGATTGATTTCTATTATAATTTTACAACAGTAGGCCCCG
>MU562415.1:8515279-8532779 GCA_024362625.1 Silurus asotus
CCTAAGTATCCCCAAGCTGCCACTCTTGGGCTCTTGAGCAAAGCCCTTAACCCTCTGTAGTCCAGCGTGTGGTATCATGGCTGACCCTGCGTTCTGACCCCAGCTTCCTGATATCACTGGGATATGTGAAGAAAGAATTTCACTTTGCTGTAAAGTACATGTGACAAGTTAAAAACCTTTAACCTTTACGTACAGAGGGTAAACGGACGATTCCGGAATGTGTGGTTCCCACTATGAAGCATGGAGGAGGTGTGATAGTGTGGAGAAGATTTGCTGGTTGCTGGTGACACTGTTCGTGATTTAGTTCAAATTGAGGACACACTTATCCAGCATGACCACCACAGCATTCTGCAGGAACATGCCATCACATTTTGGTTTACCCTTAGTGGGAATATCATTTGTTCTTTAACAGGACAACGACCCCACACACCTCTAGGCTCTGTAAGAGCTTTGTATTCAGGAAGGACAGTGACACAATCATCCATTCACCAGAGAGTGAAGGAAAAGCAGCTCACAAGCACACAACACTTCTGGGAACTCCTCAAGAACTTTTCCAGAAAACCATTCCAGGTGGCAACCTCATGAGGCTCACTGAGAGAATAACAAATCTTCGCAAAGCTGTCATTAAAGAAAACATATTTAGAAGAATCTAAAATATGAAACATGTTGTGGGTTCTTTAACACATTTTGTTTACTACATGATTTCATACGTGTTTTTTTATTCATCAAAATAAAGAAAAACTTAAGAATAAAAACTCGTGTCCAAACTTTTGGCTGGTACTGTGTACATGTGTGTGGGTCTGTCTGAATGTTTGTCTGTCTATATGTATATGTATATATGTGTGTGTGTGTGTGTGTGTGTGTGTGTGTGTGTGTGTGCGATTGTGTGTGTGTGTGTATGTGTGCGAGTGTGTGTGTGTGTGTGTATCTGTATGTATCTGTGTGTTTGGTGAGTTTGATGAAGTTGTTTATTCTCCTTATATTTTGAATGTTCCTGTGTGTGCATCAGGTTCGGTTCTCGAGATTCTCTCTTGGTTCCACTAAGTGCAGCTGAAAGTCTGGATGTGAGTTCAGACTGTACCACTGTGATCCGACCGGTGCACAGCTCCATCCTCGGAGAGAAGTACTGCTTTGAAGTGATTAACTCAGACAGTAACCACTGCTTTGGCTGCAGCTCGGCTGCTGAGAGGGACCGCTGGATTGAGAACCTGCGCCGTGCTGCTCGGCCCAATAAGGTACTGAATTCACATAAACAAATTCACTCAAATAATGTTCTTTAGCTCAAATGAAATCAGAACCTAATATTTACATACCATGCTGAATCTCAACACACAACCATAAACCAGTATAACTCCAGTAACACCACTGTACACAAGTTCTTTAAAATGCTGCAGTGGAAACTTTACTATTATCAGACTCTTTTCCCGCTAAACTGCACAACTGTTGCACTAATTCTTTCTCTAAGCAGAATGTTGTGTTCTTTTGTCTAGATAACACATACTTATTCTCCTGCGTGTTAATTGTGCTGTACTCACTTTTGTGTGTTTGTTCTGTATGTAGTTGTTTGTTTTGTACTGTTGTGTGAAGCAACATTGTTCGAGGAGAAACTTTAATGATTGGTTCTTCTGTAAATGTGTGTTTGCTGTGATGTTTTTTTGTAGGATAACTGTGAGCGTACAGAGAACTTTCTGAGCCTGTGGGTGAACGAAGCTAAAGATCTCCCTCCGAAAAAGCGGTACTACTGTGAGGTTTATCTGGACGGAACTTTGTTTGCTCGCACTAGCAGTCGCGGCGTTGAAAAATCATCATCGGGGCCTGGGAATGACGGAGGGTCAAGCAATGTGGGCGTGTCTTCTGGAGGAAGTGGAAGCGCAGGGGGGTGCCAGCTGTTTTGGGGCGAGCTGTTTGAGCTTGATAACCTCCCACCTGTCACGCAGATTACACTGCATCTCTTCCGTGATGATGAGCCCAAGAAGAAGCGCCACTCGAAGGATGAGAGCATTTCTTACCCTCTGGGCAGCGTGGCTTTGTCTCTGGCTAACATTAAAGGACGAGTGTTTCAGGAAAAATGGTATCCCATTATACCCTACAAACCCCCTGGTACAGGTGGGGCGAAAGAGCAGCTTGGGCCGCAGGCATGTCTCCGGGTAAAGGCACGTTTTCAGAACCTGCAGGTGCTGCCGATTGAGAGATATAAGGAGTTTGCAGAGTATGTGACACTGGGGTACATGGAGATGTGCAGCAATCTAGAGCCTTTGCTGAATGTCAGGGACAAAGAAGAGCTGGCTGGAGCGCTCGTCCATGTTCTACAAAGCATTGGAAAGGCCAAGGTGTGTAGCATCAGATACAAGTTCTTACTCAACCAGTTGAACATGAAAACGTACAACCAACAATTCTAATATAGACAAATGTTGGAAAATGTATTTACTTATAAAGCATTTATTTATTCATAATGAGTGGTGCAGAGCAGAATTAAAATGTTTATTGAACGTAAATCTAAAATTTCAAAAGTCCTCTTCATCTAATCATTACACAGATTTGAGTGTAACATTATCACATAGCTGATTATAGATGGTTTATTTAAATTATCTTTAGTTGTTTCGGGTCTGAGATTTAGCCCTAAAGAAACTGATGCCTTTTATTACTTTTGTTTCATTTCCAGGAGTTCCTCATCGAGCTGGGTGGTGCTGAAGTCCAGCGCTCGGGCGAGAATGAGGCTCTAATCTTCAGAGAAAACACTTTGGCCACCAAAGCCATAGACGAATACATGAAGCTAGTGGGGCAGAAATATCTCCTCGATACTCTTGGTACTGAAAGTTTTTTTTTTCATGGTCAGTTTTTTTGTCCGTAATTAATGGGACTGAAATGATTAAATATTGTAGTGTATTGGTTGAGTATTGCAGTAGTGGGGTTTCTTTTAGAGGACTGGGAGGGTGTTACTAGTTCCCTCCTGGGAAGTGATGTACAATGTTTTTGATGTGTTCCTAGCACGGGCTGAGTTAAGGTGTGTGTAAAATATAGCACTCTGTTCAGTAAAGGTTTTTTTTCAAGCCAACCCAGTTCCTTTTGCTTCGGGGCCACTGCTGGATGATGAACTGGAAGAGCATGCAAAGTGGGCCATGCCCATAGTGGCCATAGTAAAAAAAAGATGGGGGCTTGAGGATTTGCCGTGATTACCGCTAATAGCTGTACACGGCTATTAAGCCTGATGTGTACTCCATACCCACGCCATCTGAACCATTCTCGAAGCTAGCAGAAAAAGTTGTTCACAAAACTTGATTTGAAACAAGCTTATCAACAGCTTCCACTGGATAACAACTCTGCTGACTTACTGACTGTTTACACTCACTGTGGGCTTTTTCGGTCTCAATGGTTGTGAAATATTTTAATATTTCAAGGATTTTTAGACACTTGCTTGCAGAAATCTGAGGAGTCCAGACGTACCTGGATGACATCCTAATTTCAGGCAAAACCATGGAGGAACACAATGCATGGCTACAAGCTGTACTAAAGTGCTTTTTGCTGAAAAAAAAAGCATTTTTGCAGCTGCGCAAGTGGAGTTTTTGGGGTTTAATATGGATAAGGATGGCATCAAATCAACCTGTGAAAAAGTGGGAGCTATCCAAAATGCCTCATAAAACAAAACAGAGTCCAGGCATTATTGGGGCTACTTAACTTTCATAGTTGTTTTATTCCCAACAAGGGTACTGTTCTGGAACCCTTGCATCGCCTTCTTGACCAGTCTGCCACTTGGCAGTGGGAAGCAAAACTTGTGGTAGCATATGCTCAGATGAATCAGTTGCTACAAACAGATAAAGTGCTGGTGCATTATGATAAAAAAAGAAACCCCTGGCAGTAGTTTGCGATGCTTTGCCTTATGGACTTGGGGCTTTATTGTTTCACATTGAACATGATGGCCAGGAGAGGCCCATTTGTTTTACTTAAAGAACAATTACTATTACTGAGCGATTGTTTTCGCTGTCAGAAAGTTTTACCAGTATCTTGCAAGCTGCCACTGTGTGATTTTCATGGACCACAAACCCCTGCTTGGACTCTTGCACCATTCTAAGTTTATGCCTATCAATCTTTCACCACGGATGCGCTGCTGGAGTTTGATCATTGGAGCTTATGACTATGAGCTATGCTACAGACTTGGCAAACACATGGGAAATGCCGTCAGTCGCTTACCTTCGTCGGTATCGGATGTTGTTACACCACCACCTATGAAGTATTGCTGCTTGAAATGGTGCCGGATGCACCAATGCATGCTAAACGAATTGCAACCCTAACTCTTAAGGACCCTGTCATGTAACAAGTACTACTCTGGGTGCTATATAAGTGGCAGGACGAGGTATCTGATAGCCAGTTTAGAACTTTTTTTTGTGCCGCAACGAACTCTCCACGCATAAGATCTGTGTGCTATGGGGAAGCTGTGTGGTTGTTCCTGGCTTAGCTAGGAGGGAGGTACTCTCTATGCTGCATGATTTACACCCAGGCATCGTACACATGAAGGGACTCGCAAAGAGTTGTGTGTGGTGGCTCTGCAAGGACAAAGATAGAGAAAACTGTCAAGGCATGTGAAACTTATAAAATGTCGTGTTACGTGCCTCTTAAGGCTTAAGTACATCCTTGTGAGTGGACGACAAAGAAAGGGCCCTGGCTGCATATTGATTTGCTGGCCCATTTCAAGGCAAAATATATCTCATAGTCATGCTTTTACCTCTGCAGAGATTCAAAAGTTTTCCGAACACAATGGTATTTGTCACGTCACTACAGTGCCTTATCACCCAAGCTCAAATAGTCAGGCTTAACGCATGGTACAGACAACCAAGGAGGCCCTGTCACCAAGGATGAGTGGAAAACCCAACTTGCTCATTTCTTGCTGTCACAGCACATCACACTGAGTTGCTTATGACGTGGCGTCTGACCACCGTTCTGGATCGTTTGCACCCTGACCATTAATGTAATATGCTCCACAGACAGGAGCTCAGTGCTGAAAAAATGCCCTGGTGCTGTAGGAAAGTTTAGACCTAATGACTTGGTGTACATGAGAAGTTACACCAAAGAACCTAAGTGGATTCCTGGCATCATCATTGATGTCACTGGCCCATTGTCATACAAGTTCAGGACTGATGATGGGCAGGTACATTAAAGGCATGTTGATCAGCTGCTCGACAGGTTGGTACCCTCAGGAAACAAATCAAGGTCCAAGCCAGATGACTACACTGTTCTTCTGCCAGACCCCAAAGTGGCAGACAGGCCTGAATTACAGCTAACTACTTCAGAGGAGGAAACACCTAGTGGAGAGCTTGCCGGCGCTGAAGGTGTGTCTGACTCCCCTGCTCTTGGGAGGTACCCTGTACGAGAGCGTCTGCCCACAAAAAGGTTTTCAGATTCTGTGGATTGGGGGAAAGGGGTGTAGTGTATTGGTTGAGTATTGCAGTAGTGGGGTTCCTTTTAGAGGACTGGGAGGGTGTTACTAGTTCCCTCCTGGGAAGTGATGTGCAATGTTTTTGTTGTGTTTCTAGTACGGGCTGAGTTATGATGTGTGTAAAATGCACCACTCTGTTCAGTAAAGGTTGCTAAGAATATGACCGACTCCTCCTGCCACTCAAAAATCGTACAAATATATCTAGTTTTTGATCTCTTCACACGTCTTTAAGTACGGTTTATGGTATGATATGTATACATTGTTAGTAATTGTGTGCGTGTGTGTGTTTAAACAGGAGATTTCATCACTCGACTTTACACTTCCTCAGAAAGCTGTGAAGTCGATTCACAGAAATGTTCCTCATCTGAGCTTCTCAATAATAAGCGCCACCTGAAGGAGACATGTAGTGAAGTAGTGCAGCAGATCACTGAGACTCACAGGTGTGTATGAGGAAAAATAAATACTATATGATTGAGGTATTGGAGAAGGATCTTGATATGAATGTAGTAACTAAAGGATATAAGCCTTCATGAGCCTGAAAGCTCCAATGGAATGTAAAAAAACAAACTTCCAAACCCAGCTGGTGAAGTAGTTGCTCAAAAGTAACTGATCGAATGGTTCTGGGACGCTGATCATAAGGTCGGGGGTTCAAGCCCCAGTGCTGCCAGTTGCCATTGCTGGGCTTTTGAGCAAGGCCCTGTTTCAGGGTGCTGTATCATGGCTGACCCCAACTTCCTATGCTGGGATATGTGAAGAAAAAATATTTACTGTAATGTACATGTGACAAGTGAATTCATCTATTGATGTATTACAGTGTAGTACATTGTGAATGAGATGTGGTTTTGCGAGTGTGTGCTGAGGTTGTGATATGGATCTGCTTGTAATCCATCTCCTGCAGCTCTTTTCCTGTGGAACTAAATGAGATTTTCTCCAGTTGGATGTCCGATTGTGAGGAACGTGGACGAGCAGATATCGGGTACCGTCTCATTTCAGCGTCTTTGTTCCTTCGGTTCCTATGTCCAGCCATCCTCAGTCCCTCTTTGTTTGGACTGACCCAAGCATACCCAGAACCCAACACACTCCGGACTCTGACTCTCACAGCTAAAGTGCTGCAGAACCTCGCTAACTTCACACCGTGAGTTACAGAAACTACACAACATTTACCATCTCATAGACACAGCACTGTCAAATGTAAATACAAGAACTTCATTAATTCAATTACCTCAACTTGATAGAATTTTAAAAATAGAAACTTTATATTTACACAAACTTTGACAAAATTTTATAGGACGTTACATTAAATATAAATTATATTCGAACTAAATGAAAAAGAAAACAAAAAATCAAAAAGAGCACAACTGAAGTTTTATTGAATGATATTGATGTGAATTATCCTCAGCAGATGAGATGAAGATCCAGATTCAATATTCTCTGGTTCCTTCCATTTATACTGTAGGTTTGGAGAGAAAGAAGAGTACATGCTTTTCATGAATGAGTTCCTGGAAGAACATTGGAATGATATGAAGACTTTTCTGCAGAAAGTATCAAACCCTGACAGTGAATTAGAGATGGCTCGGTTTGATGGCTATGTGGATCTTCCTTTACGCCTCGCTGTGCTTCACAGCCTGCTGGTGAACATCATCTCCCCAATGAACCCGGTAATAAACTCAACAATAATTATAAACACCCAAGGCACCTCACTAAGGCACAACAAGCTGAAGGTTTCAGAATCAGAAATATTCAGACATGCATTTATCATTTTGTTGAATTTTTGGATTATTGCTGAAATACTTTGCTCTGCTGAAATCCAATAACAAAATTAAGAAAAATATAAGGTGTGTTTATAAGTAAATATAAGTAAACTTCTCTTATTAATTATCACACTTCATAACTCCTGTTTTTCTAAGGAAAAGTTAAACAGTCTGCAGCCGCTTCCATCCATCCTGAACCAGATCACAGATCACCTTGGCCCAGACGTTCCCCGGATCTCATGCAGCGGGTAACACAGGAAACTCTAGGAACCTCTGCCTCACTCACTTAGAATTTTCATCATTAGTGACTATTCATGAGTGAGAAATGTTCAGTAAGAGGCACTGATCAGGAGTAGTGAATGCCCAGTACAGAATGATCCTGAAAGTGAAATGTTCAGGAGATGGAATGTGCCGTGGATTTATAGCATTGGGAATTGTAAGCAAATGTTTAGGGAATAGTTGGGAAATAGTTTCCTTGTCCTTTTCTCACTCTTCCCTCAGCATTCCCTAAGGGGAAGTTGTAGCTCAATGGTCATAACGTTGAACTTGTGACCAGAAGTTCAAATTCCAGCATAATTGTAAATAACTGTAAATCACTTTGGATTAGGGCTTCTGACTGATGCTGCGGATGGTAAATGTTTAGGAGAGGGATTGTACTTTTAGGATTACAATTACTGAGGAGCTTTTGGATGTATTTGATTGATTGCAGGAGTAATAATTAATAATTAATATTTTGTTAATTTAGTTACATTTGTGAACCAGTCAAGCCCACCTGCGTTCTTCCCCGAGAACTCAATAAGTACAGCCCACTGAACAAGTCCCTGCAGCTCCTGCCCACAGACCCACGGCCACCACACGCCAAGGACAAACACCGGAAGCAGGTGACAAGGACGCAGAGTGTTCCTGCCTCCGACAGACATCATCGCCATTTTCTGAAGAGAACAACCAGCACCACAGAAATACCTGAGACTCCTGACAGCCTCCCAAACAATGAAAACTCCCCCATTCACATCTCCTCACCAGACGTGAGTGTTTTATAACATTAATTCTTTTTAAAAGGTCTGGTGGTAGGTTGCATGTTCCTTCACCCATTTGAGGTTATTTGCCCCACCCCCCGCAAACACACACACACACACACACACACACACACACACACACACACATCGTCAAACAGGACAGCTGGTTAAGAACCTCAGATGAAAGGATGAGTGAGTATATGTGTAGTGATGCAGTGATTCATTCCTTTCGTGTGTGTGTGTGTGTGTGTGTGTGTGTATTTAGAGTCAGTCTGTTAAACCTCCACCTGCTCCTGTTCCCTGGATCAAAGAGCAGAATCAGACCAAACATGTTCAGGAAGAGACAAGTCTCCTGGATAAGGTGTGTGTTCATCCAGAACATCATCATCATCATCAACTCTGCTGAAATTTCTTACGTTTCACTGTGTGTGTGTGTGTGTTCCCAGCATGCTATGGAGCTGTGTGAACTGCGTTTAGGGGTGGATCAGGTGACAGAGCGTGAGTTGGAGATGGCGAAGCGTCTGGAGGATTTTATTATCATAAGTCAGGAGCAGCAGGCGCAGCTGCAGGCCGAACTGCAGGAACTGCACAGTATGTTAGCGCTGAAAGAGGAGCAGCTTGCCAGCACCACCTTCAGGTAAAACAAACACACACACACCCACGCACGCACGCACGCACGCACGCACACACACACACACACACACACACACACACACACAACAAAAAGCCACATTGCAATGCACATTAAGCCTGAGATCAGATCTAAAACAATCACACTGTGAATTAAAAAGGTCACACTTATACTGCCTACTCACTCATACCTGTGTGTGTGTGTGTGTGTGTGTGTAGACTGGATGTGATTGAGGAGGAGCGTGAGGAAGATGAGAGGAAGCTGAGTGTCGCTTTGGCAGCAGCTGAACGCATGAATGTGTTGGTAAGTGGGTGGAGATTAAATATTATTATTATTATTATTTTTCTTGTTTCTGTTTTCCTTATTTTGCATTATTGCCAGTTTTGGGTAAGTAATTAATACTGAAATATTTAGCATATACATACATGTGTGTGTGTGTGTGTGTGTGTGTGTGTGTGTGTGTGTTTTCAGGAAGAGCAGTTTGCAGCTCTGTTAAAGGACATGCAGCGAGTAAATACAGTGCATGGTGGTGACCAAAACATGTCCAACATCAGCACTTAACACTGAGACAGAGAGTAATACAGTGAGACAGAGAGTGAGACAGAGAGTAATACAGTGAGACAGAGAGTGAGACAGAGAGTAATACAGTGAGACAGAGAGTAAAACAGAGTGAGCTCATTGTGTATGATATCATTGTATGTGGTTAATCGTTTTTACCCAAACTCCCGGACCTGTAGTGTAGTTGTGTTAGTGTATGTGTGTTAATTTGTAGCAATTGCCATTTCTTGTGTGTGAATTCTGAAGTTCCACTTTATCAACTCCATGATGATGTCAAATCTTTATCCTGATTGGTTGGAAGTTCGGCTGTTGACCACCTTGGATTTTTATTATTCTCACACATTCAAATTTGTTACTTCCAAACACTTCTTGTTGTTTTGATTCTATAAAGTGATATTGCTTCAATAAAGTTATACACCATATAATATTTAATCCTGATCCTGTTTCAGAAAAAAAAAAATTATTCTTATATATGTGTGTGTGTGTGTGTGTGTGTGTGTGTGTGTGGAATATTAATGCAGGGTTTTTGTTACCACTGTATTTTATGTATATACTCTATAACTATAGGCATTATTAATGGTTTGAGTGTGGAGCAGGAGCTTCTCTGCCCAGATGAATCTCTTTAAGTTTCTATAGTTTTCATGTGTGTAGTTTTTGGAGTCTTTATGGGACACTTGCAGTTGTAACATTTTGGCAACACACGCAGTTAATCAGCGTAATCTTTTGTCATATAAAGAGATTTTTTTTTACTTCGTAGGACTTTACGAAGATTTCAACACCTAAAATATCCACTCATTTCCACCATTTCAACTTCAACATCCTGCTCATTTCAGTTCCTTCACTCTCAGCTTCCATCAGTGCAGGATGTAATTGAGAACATGAATGAAATAAAAAACACAGACGTTTTACAGTTAACACAAATAATGAACAAATAATCAGTTTTTTACAGACTCATATAACAAATAAACACATGCAAACTTCATCCACTCAGAAGATCCTCTTTCATTCTACTGTTTAATCTCCATCTTACCTCAATTCTGTTTTCTGTTTATTCCTCTTTTCAGCTGATTACCTTAAAAAAAAAAACAGTTTCAGTCATTAACTTTTATGTTTATTAATATATTATATATTTATAGGACTTATACGTGATCACGCCCTCTGTTCCTGCCGCTGAACCACTGAGTCACATCTAAACTGATTCGACTCGTTCATTCGGTTCATTACCAGATCTTCAGGTTCGCTCAAACTCTTGGCCACGCCCTTATTTGTAAAAGGCGTGTCCTTTTACTGACTACAACTAATCACGTTCTCCTTCTCGGCACGCAACACGGTCACGTCCTTTACAGGACTTTAGTGAACAAAAAATAAATCAATGGAAAATAAATGTGGAGGTTTGGATTAAATCTCTCTTAATAATCATAATACGAGTTTTTTCATCAAAATATACTCATTAAAATATAGTTTTTGTTTTCTATATTTTTCTTCTCTATTTATTTCTGGGGTTGCATTTTTCAGTTTGTGTCTGTTAAATATCCAAAATCCGTCAATGTAAAACATCAATTTATAGCACTTTATTCACTGATCAGTGTGTGTGATAATCGATTATTTCTGCCTGCTGACTGGATCTCGATTGTTCTGGATCGATGAATGAGGACTTTCTGCTTCTGGCAAACAATAGCGCTGTGTTGTTAGCACACACACACACACACACACACACACAGGTAAAATAAACAATTTTTAATTGTAACTTTAAACAATTTAATATAAATATATATATTATACAGTAAATGATGTGAGGATGAACAGTGTATTGATGAAGTGTGTGTATTTTCACTCGTGTTTAAACTCTTTTAGCGACTCTGAGGTGAATTCTGTAGCTCCGGAATGCTTTTATTCAAGTTTCTTTATTTATTGTTAATTTTGATAAATGTATTGTTTTTATTAAAGTTCAGTGTGTTTAGTACAGAAGTGTGAACACTGACATGGTGTAAACTTTAACACTCAGTAAATGTGAAGGTTGTAAAAGATCACACGAAGGAGCTCCAGATCCTCCTGAACATCGCAGTTACAACTGTGACCAGTGTTGTGTTGTGTTGTGTTGTGTTGTGTTGTGTTGTGTAGTGTAGTGTATTGTAGTGTAGTGTAGTGTTGTGTTGTGTACTGTTGTGTTGTGTTGCGTGTGTAGTGTAGTGTTGTGTTGTGTACTGTTGTGTTGTGTAGTGTAGTGTAGTGTAGTGTAGTGTAGTGTTGTGTTGTGTACTGTTGTGTAGTGTAGTGTAGTGTTGTGTTGTGTACTGTTGTGTTGTGTTGTGTAGTGTAGTTTTATGATGTCTCGTGGTGTGCTGTGTAGCAGTGTGTAATGGTGTGTTGTGGTGTGTAATGGTGTTGTGCTGTGTAGCAGTGTGTAATGGTGTGTAATGTTGTGTAGCAGTGTGTAATGGTGTGTTGTGTATCAGTGTGTAATAGTGTGTAGCGGTGTGTAATAGTGTGTTGTGGTGTGTAATGCTGTGTAGCAGTGTGTAATGGTGTGTAATGCTGTGTAGCGGTGTGTAATGGTGTGTTGTGCTGTGTAGCAGTGTGTAATGGTGTGTAGCAGTGTGTAATGGTGTGTTGTGCTGTGTAGCAGTGTGTAATGGTGTGTTGTGTATCAGTGTGTAATAGTGTGTAGCGGTGTGTAATAGTGTGTTGTGGTGTGTAATGCTGTGTAGCAGTGTGTAATGGTGTGTAATGCTGTGTAGCGGTGTGTAATGGTGTGTTGTGCTGTGTAGCAGTGTGTAATGGTGTGTAGCAGTGTGTAATGGTGTGTTGTGCTGTGTAGCAGTGTGTAATGGTGTGTAATGTTGTGTAGCAGTGTGTAATGGTGTGTAATGTTGTGTAGCAGTGTGTAATGGTGTGTAATGTTGTGTAGCAGTGTGTAATGGTGTGTAATGCTGTGTAGCGGTGTGTAATGGTGTGTCATGGAGAAAGGTGGAGTCATGGAGAAAGGTGGAGTCATGGAGAAAGGTGGAGTCATGGAGAAAGGTGGAGTCATGGAGAAAGGTGGAGTCATGGAGAAAGGTGGAGTCATGGAGAAAGGTGGAGTCATGGAGAAAGGTGGAGTCATGGAGAAAGGTGGAGTCATGGAGAAAGGTGGAGTCATGGAGAAAGGTGGAGTCATGGAGAAAGGTGGAGTCATGGAGAAAGGTGGAGTCATGGAGAAAGGTGGAGTCATGGAGAAAGGTGGAGTCATGGAGAAAGGTGGAGTCATGGAGAAAGGTGGAGTCATGGAGAAAGGTGGAGTCATGGAGAAAGGTGGAGTCATGGAGAAAGGTGGAGTCATGGAGAAAGGTGGAGTCATGGAGAAAGGTGGAGTCATGGAGAAAGGTGGAGTCATGGAGAAAGGTGGAGTCATGGAGAAAGGTGGAGTCATGGAGAAAGGTGGAGTCATGGAGAAAGGTGGAGTCATGGAGAAAGGTGGAGTCATGGAGAAAGGTGGAGTCATGGAGAAAGGTGGAGTCATGGAGAAAGGTGGAGTCATGGAGAAAGGTGGAGTCATGGAGAAAGGTGGAGTCATGGAGAAAGGTGGAGTCATGGAGAAAGGTGGAGTCATGGAGAAAGGTGGAGTCATGGAGAAAGGTGGAGTCATGGAGAAAGGTGGAGTCATGGAGAAAGGTGGAGTCATGGAGAAAGGTGGAGTCATGGAGAAAGGTGGAGTCATGGAGAAAGGTGGAGTCATGGAGAAAGGTGGAGTCATGGAGAAAGGTGGAGTCATGGAGAAAGGTGGAGTCATGGAGAAAGGTGGAGTCATGGAGAAAGGTGGAGTCATGGAGAAAGGTGGAGTCATGGAGAAAGGTGGAGTCATGGAGAAAGGTGGAGTCATGGAGAAAGGTGGAGTCATGGAGAAAGGTGGAGTCATGGAGAAAGGTGGAGTCATGGAGAAAGGTGGAGTCATGGAGAAAGGTGGAGTCATGGAGAAAGGTGGAGTCATGGAGAAAGGTGGAGTCATGGAGAAAGGTGGAGTCATGGAGAAAGGTGGAGTCATGGAGAAAGGTGGAGTCATGGAGAAAGGTGGAGTCATGGAGAAAGGTGGAGTCATGGAGAAAGGTGGAGTCATGGAGAAAGGTGGAGTCATGGAGAAAGGTGGAGTCATGGAGAAAGGTGGAGTCATGGAGAAAGGTGGAGTCATGGAGAAAGGTGGAGTCATGGAGAAAGGTGGAGTCATGGAGAAAGGTGGAGTCATGGAGAAAGGTGGAGTCATGGAGAAAGGTGGAGTCATGGAGAAAGGTGGAGTCATGGAGAAAGGTGGAGTCATGGAGAAAGGTGGAGTCATGGAGAAAGGTGGAGTCATGGAGAAAGGTGGAGTCATGGAGAAAGGTGGAGTCATGGAGAAAGGTGGAGTCATGGAGAAAGGTGGAGTCATGGAGAAAGGTGGAGTCATGGAGAAAGGTGGAGTCATGGAGAAAGGTGGAGTCATGGAGAAAGGTGGAGTCATGGAGAAAGGTGGAGTCATGGAGAAAGGTGGAGTCATGGAGAAAGGTGGAGTCATGGAGAAAGGTGGAGTCATGGAGAAAGGTGGAGTCATGGAGAAAGGTGGAGTCATGGAGAAAGGTGGAGTCATGGAGAAAGGTGGAGTCATGGAGAAAGGTGGAGTCATGGAGAAAGGTGGAGTCATGGAGAAAGGTGGAGTCATGGAGAAAGGTGGAGTCATGGAGAAAGGTGGAGTCATGGAGAAAGGTGGAGTCATGGAGAAAGGTGGAGTCATGGAGAAAGGTGGAGTCATGGAGAAAGGTGGAGTCATGGAGAAAGGTGGAGTCATGGAGAAAGGTGGAGTCATGGAGAAAGGTGGAGTCATGGAGAAAGGTGGAGTCATGGAGAAAGGTGGAGTCATGGAGAAAGGTGGAGTCATGGAGAAAGGTGGAGTCATGGAGAAAGGTGGAGTCATGGAGAAAGGTGGAGTCATGGAGAAAGGTGGAGTCATGGAGAAAGGTGGAGTCATGGAGAAAGGTGGAGTCATGGAGAAAGGTGGAGTCATGGAGAAAGGTGGAGTCATGGAGAAAGGTGGAGTCATGGAGAAAGGTGGAGTCATGGAGAAAGGTGGAGTCATGGAGAAAGGTGGAGTCATGGAGAAAGGTGGAGTCATGGAGAAAGGTGGAGTCATGGAGAAAGGTGGAGTCATGGAGAAAGGTGGAGTCATGGAGAAAGGTGGAGTCATGGAGAAAGGTGGAGTCATGGAGAAAGGTGGAGTCATGGAGAAAGGTGGAGTCATGGAGAAAGGTGGAGTCATGGAGAAAGGTGGAGTCATGGAGAAAGGTGGAGTCATGGAGAAAGGTGGAGTCATGGAGAAAGGTGGAGTCATGGAGAAAGGTGGAGTCATGGAGAAAGGTGGAGTCATGGAGAAAGGTGGAGTCATGGAGAAAGGTGGAGTCATGGAGAAAGGTGGAGTCATGGAGAAAGGTGGAGTCATGGAGAAAGGTGGAGTCATGGAGAAAGGTGGAGTCATGGAGAAAGGTGGAGTCATGGAGAAAGGTGGAGTCATGGAGAAAGGTGGAGTCATGGAGAAAGGTGGAGTCATGGAGAAAGGTGGAGTCATGGAGAAAGGTGGAGTCATGGAGAAAGGTGGAGTCATGGAGAAAGGTGGAGTCATGGAGAAAGGTGGAGTCATGGAGAAAGGTGGAGTCATGGAGAAAGGTGGAGTCATGGAGAAAGGTGGAGTCATGGAGAAAGGTGGAGTCATGGAGAAAGGTGGAGTCATGGAGAAAGGTGGAGTCATGGAGAAAGGTGGAGTCATGGAGAAAGGTGGAGTCATGGAGAAAGGTGGAGTCATGGAGAAAGGTGGAGTCATGGAGAAAGGTGGAGTCATGGAGAAAGGTGGAGTCATGGAGAAAGGTGGAGTCATGGAGAAAGGTGGAGTCATGGAGAAAGGTGGAGTCATGGAGAAAGGTGGAGTCATGGAGAAAGGTGGAGTCATGGAGAAAGGTGGAGTCATGGAGAAAGGTGGAGTCATGGAGAAAGGTGGAGTCATGGAGAAAGGTGGAGTCATGGAGAAAGGTGGAGTCATGGAGAAAGGTGGAGTCATGGAGAAAGGTGGAGTCATGGAGAAAGGTGGAGTCATGGAGAAAGGTGGAGTCATGGAGAAAGGTGGAGTCATGGAGAAAGGTGGAGTCATGGAGAAAGGTGGAGTCATGGAGAAAGGTGGAGTCATGGAGAAAGGTGGAGTCATGGAGAAAGGTGGAGTCATGGAGAAAGGTGGAGTCATGGAGAAAGGTGGAGTCATGGAGAAAGGTGGAGTCATGGAGAAAGGTGGAGTCATGGAGAAAGGTGGAGTCATGGAGAAAGGTGGAGTCATGGAGAAAGGTGGAGTCATGGAGAAAGGTGGAGTCATGGAGAAAGGTGGAGTCATGGAGAAAGGTGGAGTCATGGAGAAAGGTGGAGTCATGGAGAAAGGTGGAGTCATGGAGAAAGGTGGAGTCATGGAGAAAGGTGGAGTCATGGAGAAAGGTGGAGTCATGGAGAAAGGTGGAGTCATGGAGAAAGGTGGAGTCATGGAGAAAGGTGGAGTCATGGAGAAAGGTGGAGTCATGGAGAAAGGTGGAGTCATGGAGAAAGGTGGAGTCATGGAGAAAGGTGGAGTCATGGAGAAAGGTGGAGTCATGGAGAAAGGTGGAGTCATGGAGAAAGGTGGAGTCATGGAGAAAGGTGGAGTCATGGAGAAAGGTGGAGTCATGGAGAAAGGTGGAGTCATGGAGAAAGGTGGAGTCATGGAGAAAGGTGGAGTCATGGAGAAAGGTGGAGTCATGGAGAAAGGTGGAGTCATGGAGAAAGGTGGAGTCATGGAGAAAGGTGGAGTCATGGAGAAAGGTGGAGTCATGGAGAAAGGTGGAGTCATGGAGAAAGGTGGAGTCATGGAGAAAGGTGGAGTCATGGAGAAAGGTGGAGTCATGGAGAAAGGTGGAGTCATGGAGAAAGGTGGAGTCATGGAGAAAGGTGGAGTCATGGAGAAAGGTGGAGTCATGGAGAAAGGTGGAGTCATGGAGAAAGGTGGAGTCATGGAGAAAGGTGGAGTCATGGAGAAAGGTGGAGTCATGGAGAAAGGTGGAGTCATGGAGAAAGGTGGAGTCATGGAGAAAGGTGGAGTCATGGAGAAAGGTGGAGTCATGGAGAAAGGTGGAGTCATGGAGAAAGGTGGAGTCATGGAGAAAGGTGGAGTCATGGAGAAAGGTGGAGTCATGGAGAAAGGTGGAGTCATGGAGAAAGGTGGAGTCATGGAGAAAGGTGGAGTCATGGAGAAAGGTGGAGTCATGGAGAAAGGTGGAGTCATGGAGAAAGGTGGAGTCATGGAGAAAGGTGGAGTCATGGAGAAAGGTGGAGTCATGGAGAAAGGTGGAGTCATGGAGAAAGGTGGAGTCATGGAGAAAGGTGGAGTCATGGAGAAAGGTGGAGTCATGGAGAAAGGTGGAGTCATGGAGAAAGGTGGAGTCATGGAGAAAGGTGGAGTCATGGAGAAAGGTGGAGTCATGGAGAAAGGTGGAGTCATGGAGAAAGGTGGAGTCATGGAGAAAGGTGGAGTCATGGAGAAAGGTGGAGTCATGGAGAAAGGTGGAGTCATGGAGAAAGGTGGAGTCATGGAGAAAGGTGGAGTCATGGAGAAAGGTGGAGTCATGGAGAAAGGTGGAGTCATGGAGAAAGGTGGAGTCATGGAGAAAGGTGGAGTCATGGAGAAAGGTGGAGTCATGGAGAAAGGTGGAGTCATGGAGAAAGGTGGAGTCATGGAGAAAGGTGGAGTCATGGAGAAAGGTGGAGTCATGGAGAAAGGTGGAGTCATGGAGAAAGGTGGAGTCATGGAGAAAGGTGGAGTCATGGAGAAAGGTGGAGTCATGGAGAAAGGTGGAGTCATGGAGAAAGGTGGAGTCATGGAGAAAGGTGGAGTCATGGAGAAAGGTGGAGTCATGGAGAAAGGTGGAGTCATGGAGAAAGGTGGAGTCATGGAGAAAGGTGGAGTCATGGAGAAAGGTGGAGTCATGGAGAAAGGTGGAGTCATGGAGAAAGGTGGAGTCATGGAGAAAGGTGGAGTCATGGAGAAAGGTGGAGTCATGGAGAAAGGTGGAGTCATGGAGAAAGGTGGAGTCATGGAGAA
>MU562415.1:8535279-8541243 GCA_024362625.1 Silurus asotus
TTGCGCGCACACACACACACACTCGCATATACTCACTCACACACACACACACACACACAGACACACACACACACACACACACACAGTGAGCATTTTGGGAAGTGGTAGGCCAATATTGAGACCCTGAGCAAAGTATTTAATTTTAAGTGCTAAGGGTATAAATAAGATAAATGTATAAGTGAAGAAGTGTTTAGTGTCTGCCACATGCTGTAAATGTAAAATAAAGAAAAACAATAATATTGAAAAAGAACTCAACTGAGAATCATCAGTACATACCTTACGTGTGTGTGTGTGTGTGTGTGTGTGTGTGTGTGTGTGTGGCTACATTGACGATTTCAGATATATCCCAAGGTGATTGTGTACATGTATGTGAGCTGTGTGGTGTGTGTTACGAGACAAAGAAGGGTCTGGCCAGTCACGCTCGAGCACATCTGCACCATTTTGGAGTGAAGTTGGATCCTAAAGCTTCACCCATACAGGTCCTTCATGATCTTCTTCAAAAGAAGGCGGGGCCAGTGGATAAGAACCTGCCCACTGCTCTGTTAACTTCATCTCCATTTAAAAAAAAGAAGAAGAAGCTTTCACCAGCAAGAGAGAAAACACTGAAAACACTGAGAGACCGTGAGTGCGTGGGTGAATGTGTGTGTGTGTTTTTATGTTCAGCGCAAATCTTAAGTTATGTCATATCATTTCCTGTCAGGTGGTTTGTCGAAGAATGTGAGATGTGAGTTTTGTGGAGAGAATTTTAAGAAGACTCAGAGTTTGGCGAGCCATGCCCGCTCTCACCTGCGCCAACTCGGCGTCACCGATTGGACGGCTCACGGCTCGCCGATGGCGACTCTCCGAGAGCTGATGGCTCGTCGCACTTGTAGTAGTTTACCTCATCCCACCCAGACCACACCCTTTAATCTGGCCAATCCTCCATCTGAAGCTCCACGTCTTCCTGTCTCAGGTCCTACCTCTCCCCAGTTCAGCAAGCATCACTCTGAAGCTGCACCCAATCCTGCACCAGGCTCCGCCCCTGTCCGAGTGCCCAAAGCCAGAAAAGGTTCGAGGATGGCTGTTTCCAAACTAAAGGAAGAGCCGATGGAGTTTGAAATCTCCATTGACCAGTTGACACAAACAAAACCCCCACCTTTAATTTCTGTTAAATCAGCTGCCGATTTTACTCCAGTTCCAGTCAATCAAAATCTATCTACAGGTAAGTGTTGAGCTTCTTTCAGCCTTTTTATTTTCTGCTGTGGACTTTCTGCAGCAGAAAGGTAGCTGATAGGTGTTTGATGTGTCTGCGTATGTGTGTGCGCATGTCAGGTGCTGAGGTGGGCGTGGCCGAACCTGTGAGGTGTGATTACTGCAGTGATCTGTTTGATAGTCGTAAAGCTCTGTCATGTCACGCCCGGGCTCACCTGCGCCAATTGGGAGTGAAGTGGGCACCATTCGCTTCACCCATCGACACACTACATGAGCTCATGATCAGAGTGGGAAGAGGGCAAGGGTCAGAGGGCACACCGTCACCTTTGGACTTGTACAAAGAGAAAACAGACACGGACGGTGCAGGTTCAGGTACATCTTTTATTACTTCTATTCTTTCTTTCAGCTTCTCCCATCAGGGGGCGCCACAGCGGATCATCCGCATGTTTGATTTGGCACGTTTTACGCTGGATGCCCTTCCTAATGCAACCCTCCCTATTTATCCTGTCTTGGGACCGGCACTGAGAGTGGCTGGGGTTGGATCTTCTATTACTTCTATCACTTCTGTAAAGTGTAGCTGGCAACATTGATTTAAAATGTAGTTTCAGATGTCCTCAATGAGCCTGGGCTGAGCCCCCCGGGTGGGCTGTGGGTGGGCTTTCTCTTAAATAGGAGTAAAACTTGTAATTGATGAACTGTTATAATTAGTAAATAGTACTATCATAAATTGTTTTTGAAATTGTGGAAATTGGAGATTGTGTAAATACTTTTTAATATTAAATCCAAATATTAATATTAAATCAGGAGTGTGTCCACCACTGAGAAGGTCCTGACATTTTCATTCATTCATTCTGAATTGCTGTTCGTAAGGAGTCTCCTGATTATGAAAAAACAATTTAATTTACTGACAATTAATTCTTTGTCTTAAGTAGCTAGGTATGAAATGAAATCTGCAAATTCTGTGTGCAAGTCTGTGAGACTGGTGACGTTACCATTAGTACAATAAGACAGAATAAAGTTTAACCAGAAAGGTTTAATAAATTGCCCTAAAACTATATCATTTACATTTTCATTTGTGGCATTTATCAGACGTCCTTATCCAAACTTAATATAAATATAACTCGAATTCTACAAACTTGGAAAGTGCTAATATAGGTATTTAAGGAAGATGAAGGTCTTCAGTCGTCGCTTGAAGATAATCAGGGACTCGGACATCTAGGGGAAGTTCATTCCACCACCTCGGTGCCAGAACAGAGAAGATTTATAACTATCATTTTGTAGCTCAAATTAAAAGGTTTGTGTGTATATGTGTGCGTGTGTGTGTGCGTGTGTGTGTGCGTGTGTGTGTGCGCGTGTGTGTGCGCGTGTGTGTGTGCAATGCAGGGGAGGCCACATGTGAGCTGTGTGGATTTGACTTTGAGAACAGAAAGGCATTAGCCAGTCATGCACGTGCTCACCTCCGCCAGCAGGGGGAGCAGTGGAGCTCCAGCCAATCACCAATAGCTGCCCTCAGCCAATGGATGAGCAGAGAGCCTGAGAAAGTCGCTGTTCTTCATAAGCTCTACATGCAGGGGACATTTCCACATATCCGCAAGGTATACACACACACACACGTATACACACACACAAGTACACACACACACATACAAATACACACACACATACAAACACGTACACACACACACACACACACACACACACATACAAGTACACACATACACACACGTTCATACACACATACATACACACATACACACACGTATACACACAAACACACACACACAAGTACACATACACGTACACACACATGTAGACACATACACGTTTGTAATATCGAAACATACCAAATGTATAAAGTGTGTGTGTGTGTGTGGGTGTGTGTGTGTGTGTGTGTGTGTGTGTGACAGAGGCGTGCCTGCTTTCCAATTCGCCCCTTTGGTGCTGACTCCGCCCACTCTGGTGTAAGCCACCCCTTTCCTGCAGCTTGTCAGGGTAAAACTGGGGCAGGTCTCTCTTGCTCTTCCAACTCTCATAGGAAATTGTCATCCCATCGCCCCACCCCCTACACATCTGTTGACCACGGTAATAAAAAAACACTGACCTCACTTCCTGTTCAGCTTTAATTAACCTTTAGTCATTAGTTACAGCAAATATAATAAGAAAAAAATTAACTGTCTGAATATTTCCCTGCTTCCTTCTGTACTGTTAGCGAATGTACATCAACAACAGCTTTACTCCTACAGGGTGCACTGTGTGTTTGTGTTTTTATTGTTTATGTAGATCAGGAGAGTGGGAGGGGACGTGTGCAGGGTGGGGTATATAATACATTACTGTATGATGGAGGTGTTACTTATCTGGTTGCCTGCTGTCTGTCCTCGTTCTCTTTTGTGCAAAAGCAAATATGGTTTAATGTTTATAAGCGTTTTAATGATGAACAGATTCTAGATGTAAATGATTTTGGGTCAAGTTCATATGAACACCAGATGTTTAAGATAGGGTGCACCTCAGACAGCTCACTAGTTTACTACCCAGGTGGTGTAGTGGTGAATCACTTATGCCACGTGCAGTTTGTTTTTATGTGAGACACACGTGTTTTACCGTTTTTTTTATTTTTCCGTTAGTAAAATCCACTAACGGTCGACGTCTACACTGCAAACGCTTTCATTTAGACAGATGCTGAGACAGTTATTTCTGTAGCTTGATTTTTAATGACACTAAATTCGTGTGTGTGTGTGTGTGTGCCTGCAGGTTCTGATCATCGAACTCCTAAACGATTCCCTCTCAGGGCGGAGTCTTTAAAGCGTGTTGGTAATGCCCCCTCTCTGGTGCCCCGCCCACCTGAAACCAGCCTCGTTAAACTGGTGGGAAAGATTTATTCACTAAAATGCAGGTGAGCTGAAAACGCACGCACACACACACACACACACAGTGTGTGTGTGTGCCTGCAGGTTCACACACACACGCAAACATAAACCTGTCCCCTGTCCACATCACATACCCTGTTTGATTGTTTGTATGTGTGTGTGTGTGTGTGTATGTGTAGGTTCTGTGAACAGGTGTTCAGTGGACCTCTCTCTGTGCAAGAAGATTGGCTTATTCATCTGCAACATCACATCCTTAATCTTAAACCGGGCCGTGCCCTTAGCCCCGCCCCCATATTACACAATTCCGACTCGGCTCAGCTGATTGGCCAGGCTGTGTAGGGGCAGGGCAGTTCCACCCTCAGTGGTTTTAATTTAATTTTTTTTTATTTGTTTATAACTTTAATTTTAATAAAGTAGACGAGTGTATGGAGTTAGGGGAAGTGATGTGATGAACACTACTGAGGAACCCTAAGAAGGAAACACCTGCTGAATGTACACAGACCTTTTCACCGTTTTACCCCACGGGAACCAGGAGGTTTTATGGTTTTATGCAATGTGAAGATACTGCTTTGATACATGCTTTGTGTGTGTGTGTGTGTGTGTGTGTGTGTGTGTGTGTGTGTGTGTGTGTGTGTGTGATTGATCTGTACTCTGATGTCCAAAATGCAGCTTTTTGTTCTTTCTTTTTTTAATGTGTTTAATTCATAGAATGACATTTGTACATTCACACAATAAAGTATAAATTTCTACACACGTGTGTGAGTCTGTGTGCGCGAGGTGTGAGTGTGTGTGGGAGTGTGTGTGCGAGATGAGCGTGAGTGTGTGTGAGTCTGTGTGCGTGAGATAAGTGAGTTTGTGTGAGTCTGTCTGAGCGAGGTGTGTGTGTGTGTGTGTGTGTGCGTGCGAGATGAGTGTGTGTGAGTCTGTGTGCGCGAGATGAGTATGAGTGTGTGTGAGTCTGTGTGCTAGATGAGTGTGTGTGGGAGTGTGTGCGCGAGATGAGTGTGTGTGAGTCTGTGTGCGCGAGATGAGTATGAGTGTGTGGGAGTGTGTGTGCTAGATGAGTGTGTGTATGAGTGTGTGTGAGTCTGTGTGCGCGAGATGAGTATGAGTGTGTGTGTGAGTCTGTGTGCTAGATGAGTGTGTGCGCGAGATGAGTATGAGTGTGTGTGTGAGTCTGTGTGCGCGAGATGAGTGTGTGTAGGATTTCACTGATTCTCAGTGGGTTCTGTAAAGCGCTCGCGCGGCGCTGTGAGGGAAAACACAGAACTTTGATCAACCCGAATTTTAGTTCCGGTTCTGTAGGCGGAGTAAAGGCCTGAGAGTGAATTTCTATTGGTTAGTTACGGAATTGCCCCGGAAACGGGTTTTGACATACCGGAAGTACATGATTGAGTCATTCGTGAACAGTGTTTTCCTAAGTGAGGTGAGTTTATTATGGAAAGAAATACAATAATATTTAGATTGAGATTTTATTACAGATATTACACCTGCTCAGGAATAAAGCGCGTTTACTGCATGTATCTTACACTTAAAGTTATGAGTTTAACTTAATTAGCATTCAATCTGAAAGCTTTTACACCTGTTTCGGGTTAAATATCGGGTTTATGATGATAAAAAAAATAAATAAATAAATCAGACATTCGAGTTTTTACACAGAAACGTGCAGAGACTGGGGTCCGAGAGAGTGAAGCTCCATAACGATCATTACCTCAATTTAAATATCTAACACACACACACACACACACACACACACACACACACACACACACACACACACATATACACACATACATACACTCCCTCTCTCTCTCTCTCTCACACACACACACACACACACACACACACACATATACACACATATACACACATACATACACTCCCTCTCTCTCTCTCTCTCTCTCACACA
>MU562415.1:8544451-8564709 GCA_024362625.1 Silurus asotus
TGTGCGTGTGTTCAGGATCAGATGGAGGGCGAGTACGTGATCACTCCGGCCGTTGAAGAAGCTGCTGTAACAGTGCGAACCGTTACAGAACCCATTCTAACCATGAAGATTCATCTCACATCTTCTGTAGTGAGAGAGCAGAGGGAGCGTGGTCAAGCCAGAGGTATGCACATGCGCACAAACAGACACACACAGACACACACAGACACACACACACGTGCGCGGATGCAGACACACTTCAGCTTCCGCAGTAACTCTTGCAGGCGTGCGTGTAAAAAATTAAAGGGTTTCATTGCAGCAAAAACAACTCAATTAATTAAAGACTGAGTGTTTGGGTTCGTGGTCTGACGTGAGTGTGTGTGTGTGTGTGTGTGTGTGTGTGTGTGTGTGCTGGGTAATATGTTTGGCCATGTGTGTACAGGCTTATGTGTGTGTGGGTGAGTTTGTGGGAGTGTAGGTGTATGTGGGCTTGTGTGTGTGTGTGTGTGTGGTGGTGGGTTAGTGGATGTGGGTTGGTGTGTGTGTGGGTTGGTATGTGGGTGTGTGTGTGTGGGTTGGTGGCTGTGTGTGTGTGTGGGTTGGTGGCTGTCTGTGTGTGTGGGTTGGTGGCTGTCTGTGTGTGTGGGTTGGTGGCTGTGTGTGTGGGTTGGTGTGTGTCTCTGTGGGTTGGTGGCTCTGTGTGTGTGTGTGTGTGTGTGTGGGTTGGTGTGTGTGTGTGTGGGTTGGTGGCTGTGTGTGTGTGTGGGTTGGTGGCTGTGTGTGTGTGTGGGTTGGTGGCTGTGTGTGTGTGTGGGTTGGTGGCTGTGTGTGTGTGTGGGTTGGTGGCTGTGTGTGTGTGTGTGTGTGGGTTGGTGGCTGTGTGTGTGTGGGCTGTGTGTGTGTGGGTTGGTGGCTGTGTGTGTGTGGGTTGGTGTGTGTGTGTGTGTGTGTGTGTGTGTGTGTGTGTGTGTGCTCGTGTGTGCTCATGTGTGCTCGTGTGTTCTTGCGCATGTGTGTGTGGAATAATGTTGTCAGGCCACACCCCCAAGCAGTACACAGGGTTAATGTGGTTTAATGTTGTAATAATGGGTTTATCATGTAAAAAATAAATCAGTGTGTTCAGGATGAACATATTACTGTATTAATTGGGTTATTGATTATTAATGAATTATTAATGATTATTAATTTGCTTGGTTCGTTCCACTCGTCAGGTTTTGCTGCAGCGTTCACCCTGTTTCTGCGAACAATTGTGGAATTTAAATCAGATACCTGTTGACCTGTTGTCACTTGTGATTTTGAAAGTGTGTGAGTTTTTAGGGGCGGTGGAGTTTTGACCAACTGGAAGCTTTTGGACTCTTGGAGGGGTGGAGCAACTAAGCTTTGGGGGCAGGTCTTATAATCCTGATTATATATACAGCTTTTAGCTGATGCTACACACACTGGTTGAAAATGGCTTACACACAGCATGTAAATCATTCTATATTCACCCTACATCTCAGAGAGAGTGTGTGTTCATCTAGGCCACACCCTTAACCAAGTTCCTCATCACAAAGGTCCTAGTGTTCCTTGTTTTTAAACATCTTGTGTGGAAGGTGCTGTGTGTGAGGGTGTATTTGCTCTCATTCAATTCCTGCCTAATAGCAGCCCATATAAAATTGACCACACCCCCTATGGGCTGTAAGAATGTTAGCTCCACCCCCTAGTGGTCTGAGTGCCCCTTGGTCAAACTGTGCCATGTGTTGTGGTCTGATAGAAGCTCCGCCCGGCGCTCTGGACACAAACAAATGCCTGGAGTCTCTCGCGTCTCTGCGCCATGCCAAGTGGTTCCAGGTTTGCACCTCGCTTTATAATCTAATGACCTCTAACGTAAATGACGCTGATTATAATGTATTTGACTGTTGAAATGTTCACAGTGTTTTTTTTTAAACTGAAAGATGTGGACGTTCAATTCAGATACATCAGTTTACACTGAAAGAGTGTGAAGATGGAAAAAATACATATTTTTCTTATTTTATTTCCCTTCAGGAATGCTGTGTTACCTACATGTACCACTGAGTATTGTTGAGGTGTTAAAGCAGTATAATGAGAGAGAGAGTATGATGGCTGATCAGAGTGTGTGGAACACTGTCAGTGAGCATGTGGATTAACAGACACAATCTCAGCAAAATCACAAAGCAGAAATGCAGATTTTAGGGTTAAAATATTTTTCTAAATCGCTGCTGTGAATCAACACTTGACAATTGCCCAAAAAACACCTGTCAACACCCCACCATCTCACACACACACACACACACACACACACACACACACACACACACACACACACACACAGCTCCAAATGCCTGTATGTTGGCATGCAGAGGAGAATAATCAGTTATTCAACCTAAGTACCTGTCTCTCTCTCTCTCTCTCTCTCTCTCTTTTTTCTTTCTCTTTCTTTCTTTCTGTGTTCTTCATCACACTCACTAACACTGTTCCACTCACTAGATTTAAAATAGAACAAAACAAAATCAGACAGAATGATGACTACACACAGACACAAACACACACAGACAGAAAGACACACACACAGATGAACAGATGTTCGTTACTGAATATGATGAATAAAGACGTGTGTGTGTGTGTGTGGGTTTTTTTTTTTTTTTTTTGTGTGTCGTGTGTATAAAGTGTGTAAGCTCCGTAACGCAGGCTGTGTGTGTCTTTTTTTTGTGTGTGTTTGTGTGTGGGTGACTTACAGGCTAAAGTTAATAATCTGCACTCAAGTGTGATTGTCATCCGCATCCTGAGAGATCTGTGCACCCGAGTCCCAACCTGGACCCCCCTCAAAGGATGGGTGAGTGTGTGTGTTTGATTTATCTTTAATAATCTTGTTTAGCACTGTGTAGTTGTAAATTGGTGTGTGTGTGTGTGTGTGTGTGTGTGTGTGTGTGTAGGTGTTGGAGCTCCTGTGTGAGAGAGCGATATCTACAAGTGATCGGCCGATGGGACCAGGAGAGGCTCTGAGGCGAGTGCTGGAGTGTGTCGCATCTGGAATACTACTGGAGGGTAAAACACTCTCTCACACTCACACACACACACACACACACACAGAAGTGCATCAGAATGTGTGTGTGTGTGTGTGTGTGTGTGTGTGTGCACAGATGGTCCCAGTATTTATGACCCATGTGAGAGGGCAGGTGTGGATGCGAGCTTCCATCTTACCCCCCAGCAGAGGGAGGACATTACCCAGAGTGCACAGGTAAAACCCTTACCCAGCATGCACTGGGGCTGTTCTGTTTGAGAAGGAGAGATCAGGAACATAAACAAAGCAGGAGGAGCTGAGGGCAGGGCAGGGACAGTTTCTCCTAAAGAAACGAGTGCCATCACACCTTCACAACTGAGAATCGCACCTTCTCTGGCTGGTGTGTGTGTTTTGTATGTGTGTGAGCGAGTTTGTGCTTGTGTGAGTAAGTTTGTGTGTGTGTGTGAGTTACTCTGTGTGTGTGTGTGTGTGTGTGTGTGTGTGAGAGAGAGAATTTGTCTGTATGAGTACGTTAGTGTGTGTGTGTATGTGTGTGAGTTTGTGTGTGTGTGTGTGTGTGAGTGTGTGTGAGAGAGAGTTTGTCTGTATAAGAAAGTTGGTGTGTGTGTTTGAGTTAGTGTATAAATAAGTTTGCGTGTGTGTTAGTGTGTGTGTTGTGTGTTTGTGTGCGTGTGTGTATGTACGTGTGAGTGAGTTAGTGGTGTGTGTGTGTGTGTGAGTTAGTGTGTGTGTGTGTGTGTGTGAGCTTGTGTGTGTGTGTGTGTGTGTGTGTGAGTGAGTGAGTGAGCTAGTGTGTACGTGTGTGTGTGTGTGAGCTAGTGTGTGTGTGTGTGTGTGAGCTAGTGTGTGTGTGTGTGTGTGTGTGTGTAGGTGTGTGTGAGCTTGTGTGTGTGTGTGTGTGTGTGTGTGAGCTAGTGTGTGTGTGTGTGTGTGTGTAGGTGTGTGTGAGCTAGTGTGTGTGTGTGTGTGTGTGTAGGTGTGTGTGAGAGAGATTATTAGCAGGAATGATCATGTTTTGTTGATTTCTCAGTTTGCTTTGCGGCTCATGGCGTTTGGACAAATCCACAAAGTGTTGGGGATGAACCGCCTGTCACCCAAAGTGGGACACATGTACAGCGACTCACTCCTCTGTAAGACGCAAACACACACACACACACACACACACACACACACACACACACATACACACACACACCCACAGGCATTGCCCCACATAGTGTCTGAAGGTTGACCTTGTGGTGTTAATTTTGAATGAATTTACCCTTCAGTCTTATTCTGCTTAGAAGGCAATGTTAATGTGCATTGTTCTTGGTGTGTGTGTGTTTGTGTGTGTGTTTTAAAGCCCAAACCTCAGTGCCTGGACTGTGTGTGATGAAACGACCACTGGAGTCGGCCACAGATGAAGAGGCAAGCAGCAGTAAAGTTCCTCGTAAAGGCACGTGTGATTTTATTGTCAGTGATCGTAATGAAATGATTTGCGTCCTGCAGGAAGACGACAGACTTTTCACTTTTACCTCTGTGTGGCTCCATTCATTCTGCTGGTGGAGTTTCTCTGTTCTCCATTTGAGATGTACACAGACAGAACGATCAAATTCCATCTTCACATCTCTTACTTCAGTTTTCCCGTCCTCTTTCTAACAGGGTACAGGTTGTTCATAACCACAAAGAGCTGAGAGCTGTCCACCATGGATCTGCTCAGTACTAATCTAAATTATGTATTGATCAGGAATTTAATTTAGGAACTGGATTGATATTAGTGAGAATGCCAGCACGGATAGACACGTAGCACAGTTTGGCTAAAATATCGCTTACAGGAGGTGTAACTATAGAAGATTCTGATTTCTTTGTTTCCTGTCAGGGGCTAAATTTACATTTATGGCAGGAGCCCTTATCCAGAGCCACAGAATTTTCTCATTTACACACTGGGCAGTTGAGGGTCTTGCTCTGGGTCTCAGAAGCAGCAGCTTGTTGGTACTGGGATTTTAACTCAACACCTTCTGATCAGAAACCCAACATCTTAATCTGTGACTTACTGTTCCAGGCTGCAGTGGCTGAACATAAATACACATCTCGTAGAAGCCCTGGTGTTTATACTACAGAGAAAAGCCTGTAGGCCTTAAAGCCTGTTTTCTTTTTACAAGAATCTAAAGATTCTGAAGGTTAAACCAACATCTCTGTGGGCTGTAGTGGTACAGTTTCACTTCCATGGAACACAGATTTCCGAAAACTGTTCCAGCAGGACCATGCTTCTGTACACACAGTGAGCTACATGAAGACATGGTTGTTGATGTAAAGTGAATTCTGTGTGTGTGTGTGTGATACAGTCAAGACACCACTGCAACACAACACGTTCTACCACAAGAACCTCACAAATTAAATGTTTTATGAGAGAATTTAACACTTCTTAATCACTGTGTGAGTGGTGAGCGCCTACTAGGGTTGAAACAGCTCACCACAACGTTGTGACATTTGGTGTTAAGGATGGATTATTTTTTGAGTCTGGTTCCTCTCAAGGTTTCTTCCTCATACCATCTCAGGGAGTTTTTTTTTTCCACAGTCACCACTGGCTCACTCATGAGGGATAAACCTATGCGGAACAAACATAGATATTCTTTTAAAGCCATTTTAAAATATTTATTAAAAAAACATTACTGGTTTTATCAAATCACATTATATACAGCATTGGATTAAATGTGTGTGTGTGTGTGTGTGTGTGTGTGTTTACAGAGATTGTAATTGAGCCCAGTAATGCTGTAATGATGCTGAATCAGCTGCATCCAGGTTTGCTGTATCGGCTCATGTCCCAAACGGGTCCCGAACACAGTCCACACTTCACCATGGCCATCGAAGTGAAGGGAAAAACATACGAAGCGACAGGACCATCAAAACGCAACGCCAAACTACTCGTCGCTCAGAAAGTGCGCCACACACACACACACACACACACACACACACACAGTCACATACACACACACACAAGAAGCAATACAAAACGTAAAATTGCTTGTTTGTTGTTAATAAAGTTTATTGGTAAACATCATCAGATTTAATTTGAAATAAAATGCATGCTACGTTAAATATTAACAATTATATTAATAATATAAAAAAAAAAATACAGCAGGTTCCTTTAAGAGTCCGTGCACCGTTACACAGCTAAGTGGAACAAGAATTTTAACAGTTATTAAAACCCTTCAGTTTACTGTGTGTGTGTGTGTGTGTGTGTGTGTGTAGGCCTTACAGGCTCTGGGTGTAGTGGTCACAGCCACAGAGACAACATCTACAATCGATCAGAAAAGAGGTCAGGAGACAGTTTCCACAGGAACCATCAGAACTGCAACTGGTGGAGGAGAAGGAGCTGAGGTTCAACCTCCCTCTCTCTCCCTCTCTCTCCCTCTCTCTCTCTCTCTCTCTCTCTCTCTGTATATATGTACAGTGAGGAAAATAAGTATTTGAAGTTCTCCCACTTAAAAATCATGGAGAGTCTGAAATTGTCATCGTAGGTGCATGTCCACTGTGAGAGACATAATCTAAAAAAGAAAATCCAGAAATCACAATATATGATTTTTAAACTATTTATTTGTATGATGCAGCTGCAAATAAGTATTGCACACCTGTCTATCAGCTAGAATTCTGACCCTCAAAGACCTGTTAGTCTGCCTTTAAAATCTCCACCTCCACTACATTTATTATCCTAAATTAGATGCACCTGTTTGAGGTCGTTAGCTGCATAAAGACACCTGTCCACCCATACAATCAGTAAGAATCCAACTACTAACATGGCCAATACCAAAGAGCTGTCCAAATACACTAGAGACAAAATTGTACACCTCCACAAGGCTGGAAAGGGCTACGGGGAAATCGCCAAGCAGCTTGGTGAAAAAAGGTCCACTGTTGGAGCAATCATTAGAAAATGGAAGACGCTAAACATGACTGTCGAACTCCCTCGGACTGGAGCTCCATGCAAGATCTCACCTCGTGGGGTCTCAATGATCCTAAGGAAGGTGAGAAATCAGCCCAGAACTACACAGGAGGAGCTGGTCAATGACCTGAAAAGAGCTGGGACCACCGTTTCCAAGGTTACTGTTGGTAATACACTAAGACGTCATGGTTTGAAATCATGACTGGCACGGAAAGACGTCAGGGTTTGAAATCATGCATGGCGCGGAAGGTTCCCCTGCTTAAACCAGCACATGTCCAGACACGTCTTAAGTTTGCCAATGACCATTTGGATGATCCAGAGGAGTCATGGGAGAAAGTCATGTGGTCAGATGAGACCAAAATAGAACTTTTGGGTCATAAAACTAAACGTGTTTGGAGGAAGAAGAATGATGAGTACCATCCCAAGAACACCATCTCCACTGTGAAGCATGGAGGTGGTAGCATCATGCTTTAGGGGTGTTTTTCTGCACATGGGACAGGGCAACTGCACTGTATTAAGGAGAGGATGACCGGGGCCATGTATTGCGAGATTTTAGGGAACAACCTCCTTTCCTCAGTTAGAGCATTGAAGATGGGTCGAGGCTGGGTCTTCCAACATGACAATGACCCAAAGCACACAGCCCAACATGACAATGACCCGAAGCACACAGCCAGGAGAACCAAGGAGTGGCTCTGTAAGAAGCATATCAAGGTTCTGGCATGGCCTAGCCAGTCTCCAGACCTAAACCCAATAGAGAATCTTTGGAGATTCACGATCACAATTTCAGACCCTCCATGATTTTTAAGTGGGAGAACTTGCAAAATAGCAGCGTGTTCAAATACTTATTTTCCTAACTGTGTATATATATATATACATCTCCTCTCTCTCTCTCTCTCTCTCTCTCTCTCTCTCTCTCTATATATATATATATATACACCCCCAAATCGAAATTTTTAAAAGTTTTATAATCATAGCTGTGTGTGTGTGTGTGTGTGTGTTTGTGTGTGTAGGCTACACTACAAGGGGGTCCGATTCTCACTAAACATGGGAAAAACCCTGTTATGGAGCTGAATGAAAAGAGGCGGAGTCTGAAGTATGAGGTTGTCTCTGTACGTGGACGATTTAACGACAAGATCTTCACCATTGAGGTGTGTGTGTGTGTGTGTGAGAGAGAGAGAGACATTTGTTTGTCATACAAAGTGCAGGACTATACAATAAACATTTTGCTTTCTGTTTCTATTTATAAAAGACATTGTGGTAATACATATTACACTCTGTGTGTGTGTGTGTGTGTGTGTGTGTGTGTGTGTGTGTGTATTTGGGGGGGGGGGCGGTTTAGGTGGAAGTAGATGGACAGAAGTTTCAAGGTTCAGGGTCTAACAAGAAGTTAGCCAAGGCAAATGCAGCCCTGGCTGCCCTAGAGAAACTTTTCCCCAACGACAATCCTGAGATCCAGAAGAAAAAGAAATTCCCTCCAACGGTGACACAATCACACACTCACACTCTTCCCCCCACACACATACACACACATACACACACTCACACATACACACACTCACACATACACACACTTACCCACACACACATACACACACTTACCCACACACACACATACACACACATATACACACTTACCCACATACACATTCCCACATACACACACTTGCCCACACATACACACACACACACACTTGCCCACACACACACACATACACACACACACACTTACCCACACACACATACACACACTTACTCACACACACACATACACACACTTACCCATACACACACATACACACACACTTACCCACACACACACATATACACACATACATACACACAGTTACCCACACACACGCTCACATACACACACACTTACCCACACACACATACACACACTTACCCACACACGCTCACACACACACACACACACACACACACACACACACACACACACACCCACATTCACATACACACACAGCTACGATTAAATACATAACTTGCATACACGTGTACTTACCATATACCAAAATGAATTTAACTTTGAGTGTATATTTAGGGTTTTGGTGGAATGGGTGGAGTCTCATATACTGTTGGGCGTGGCAGAGGAAGAGGGCGAGGACGAGGATTTAACACAAAGGGGTCCACGTTTAAAGGTGAGGTTGTTGTGTTGTTCCAGCATTACAAGTGTGTGTGTGTTTTTTTTCTGCGTGAGATTGCATTAATCATTATTTATTAAGATGATTTATCAGGGGTATAAGCTTTCTGCTCAGCGTATGTATAATTTAATAACATTATATAAGCTTATATTTTCTACCTAAACACAATTTATCCTTTTCGTGTGCGTGTGTGTGCGCGCGTGCGTGTGTTCCTTTACAGCACCAGTCACTTCCTCTGGGTTCTCAGTCAGTGGAGAGTTGAACACTGCAGGTTCTCAGGAGGAACCAAGTATTTCAGACACACACACACAGGTCTACCAGGCCGTCCCTCCACCCACCAGTGGCTACTACAGCCAGCACAGCCACGAGTACGGCCAGTACAAGAAGAACACACAGAACACAAACCAGAGTCAGAACCCAAACTCAAACCAAAACTCTGGGCAGAAGCAGGAGTCTCTAGTGGGACCTGATTATGGATACGGCTACCAAAACACGCAGAACTACAGCTATGGGGGTGAGACACAGACACACACACACACACACACACACACACACACACACCAGAGTTTTTAAGCATCTTTTACAGCAAATGCTCCTACATAAACATTCTCTCTCTCTCTCTCTCTCTCTCTCTCTCTCTCTCCCCAGCGTATTCTAATCAGTCCACATTTGGGACCAGTGGAACTGGAGCAGAGAATTATGGGTATCAGCAGAGCGCCTACCCAAACCTCGGTGGTTACAGCAGTGGCAACACAAACTACAGCTACAAATGAACATTCTGCACATGTGGCAAAGCTTCTGTTCACACACTGTCAGGTTTCCAGGGGATGAAGCTTCATACTGATATTTCTGAAATCATTTTCAGTCTCGTGTCCCAGGAGCTTCACCGCGTTCCACATGCTTTATGTCGTAAAAGGTAGCGCTTCCTCTGATCCCATTCACTCAATAGTCCTGTGGGCGGAGCCTCTTCCATCTCCGTTAATAAAGACTGATGTATTTGAGGGTGTGGTGAAGACTCGCTGCTCTGTTCAGTTAATAGTTTTTGTGCAAACTGCTGTTTGGATTTACATTTTCACCACTATTGTTTTTTTTTGTGTGTGTGAATTTGTTCATCGATGTTCTGGTGTATTAGCATGTTCCTCTTTAGCGTGTCTGTTAGCATGACCTCTGTTAACCTTGGAGCTCATGTGTGTGATTCAGGCTGTCCATGTGAGAGGGGAGGAAGTGCTCCAGTCTCTTCTCTAAGTAATTACATATTATAGCCTTGCTAAGTGTGTGTGTGTGTGTGTGTGTGTGTGTGAGAGAAGTTGAGAATCTGCAGTGTTATTAATATTAATGTCGTTAATCCCAATGGTGAGAATTTAGTTGTTTCTCTTCCTGCTTGAATCAGTAAATCTGACTTACATGAATTTGCTCCTGTCTAAAGAATAATTGTTTTCTATTTTTAAAGCAAATATTTTTTGTAATTTTAACATTTTCAGCAGTCCACCTTCTGTAGTCACACTATTAAACCCTAAGGAATGAACCCTGACTGCCTGCTCGTGTCTGTACTCAGTTTTGATGCATATTATATTTCCCATAATGCACTCTGACTCAGAAACAGCACACAAGGCTTGTGGTTGAATCAGGGACGATCTCGTCAAACCAGCTGACAACAAAAATGGCAAAATGTTATGGATATAATCTTTTATATCATTGACTTTGCAATATTTTAAAACCATAAATGAAATCACACACTCACACACACACACACACACACACACACACTGCACAGGTTGGGTGTTAGCAGAAGATGATTTGCATTGTTTTTTTTTAGTTTAGAAGTTTTTGTAACAATGATATTTGACCTTCAGCAGTCAAAAAAACTAAACAAAAAGTGCATCAGCAACAAGGAAGAAATAAGTGTAAGTCATACGACTGCTGATTCACACATCCACCAACACACACATTCTATATAAAGTTGCTTTAAGGGGAAGGTGAGGAATCTTACTGCATTACGGTTGCGAGATGACAGTCAACATGCTGCAGGTCTGTTGGATCCACTTTTTAATGAATTTGCACATGATTATCATCATACGGTCAGAGCTGGGATTAATCATAGCACTGCTTTACTGAAATCTATCCTTCAGTTCCAGATGGAAATATGAGATAAATAATGTTTAATATAATCTATCAAATAAAATGAAATAAGGGAGAAATTAATTACTTGGTTTATAAACTAGAATTTTTATTAGTCTTTAATGTCAGGATCTGCAAACGTTTGTCAATTTTTTACACTGATTAAATCAATTGTCATTTGTATTCAAATCTAATTCTAATCCCATCAGTGATTAACAGGAGTTTATCAAGTGTGAGAGAGCGCTTGAGAGATAATGAGCAGATGAGTGAATTCAGCTGTGTGTTTGGACAGAAACATTTAAAAGAGAAACTAAAGCTTGGTGTGTGTTGTAGTTGAGGGAGAGAGATAGAGATGAACAGGAAGAATGTGGTAAGAGCTGAAAGCGAGCAAATCTTTGTAAATGTCCGGTTTATATGCATGTTGTTTGTGTTCTAAACATTAAAACAATGAATATCTGGATGTTGAAATGTGGACTATTTTAGTGAGGTTTTCAAAGCTATAAAATCAAAGTCTAGATTTAAATACTGAGGTGGAATTTTTCTCTGAAATTGACACATTCTACATTGTTGTTTTACTCGGTTAATTTAGGATCTTTTGGATGTGTGTGTGTGTGTACATAGATGGCTTCTCAGGTGATCTTCATACTCTTTGTCACACTTCCTGTTGTCCTTTGCTCCCCTCATTTTGGTGGTCTGGACCCAGAGGGTAAGTGGGTTTTATAGCTCATTAAATTCGCTTTTTATGCTAGTTTTCAGTATCGAGTTTAAAAACTGCATGTATTGTTCAGCAGTGTTTCATGTTGCTCTAAACCCTGTGTAAAATGGTTCAGAACATGCAGTTGCTGCTAGTTATAAGGAAAGGATTTTTTTTTTTCTTCTCCCTTTTACTTGACACAACTATTGCCCTTGTGTGTTTTTACATTTTGTTCCATCTCTCCTATTTTGAAAGAATTTTCCTTGAATGAGGACTTCTGGCATGTGACATTGAATTTTATTGATTTTTTTTGTTGTTGTTTTTTTAAATGTGATTTGCAGCTAATCAATCATCCATTAGATTCCTGGTGGTTGGAGACTGGGGTGGTTTGCCCAATGCTCCCTTCATCACGCCTATTGAGTGGGCTACAGCAAGGGAAATGGGCCGAACTGCTGAGCAGCTTGGTGCTGATTTTGTTTTAGCCCTTGGAGATAATTTTTATTATAAAGGTGTGAAAAGTGTGGATGATCCCAGGTTTCAGGTGTGTATTAATCCTGTTTCATTACTCTGCCATTGGTCACTGTATTGCAGTTATTTACCTATTTTTAATAGGTTTAAAGATAAAACTGCAGACTCTGCTCATTACTAACCTGTAGCGTTCAAGATTAATTCTGAATGATTAACACTGGATTGCATGCGAGATCAGTTAGCATCAGAATTCTTCAGCTAGTATGAGCAGGTGAATAGCTGAGCATGTGCTTTCTAATCAAACCCTATGCACCTCACTTTAGGATTTTTATAGTCACTTTTTTTTTAATGACTTGAATCTGTTCAGGAGGTTTTGGGTTTTTGAGGTTTTATTCAGTTAATATTGCAGATCAAGTTTTACTTGTCAAACCTAACCCTGGTTCTAACTTTTTAGGAAACATTTGAGAATGTCTTCACTGCAAAATCTCTAAATGTTCCATGGTATGTTGTCGCTGGCAACCATGACCATGCAGGAAATGTTCATGCCCAAATCCAGTACAGCAAAATGTCCCAACGCTGGTCAGAAAACCTTATTTCTTTTGTTTCTTGACCTGTAGCATCTGAATAATTAAGCTCTTTAATCTAAAGGGTTTCTTTTTATTTATTTTTTTTGAGGTACTGATTGCATTAGTGAGACCTTTTTATTCTGGTCAGTGGTTGGACCCTTCTTTGTTGCACTTTAGTTTTAAATACATTTTCATATCTTCACAGGAACTTCCCCTATTATTACTATGAACTGAACTTCGACATCCCACACACTGATGCCACTCTGCAGGTGTTGATGTTGGATACTGTGCTGCTTTGTGGAAACACTGATGACTTCCAGGATGGAAAGCCAAGTGGACCTGAGAGCAGTGTGTTGGCCAACCGGCAGCTGCTTTGGCTGCAAGAACGCATGCACAGCTCCACAGCAGACTTCTTACTTGTGGCTGGCCATTATCCTGTCTGGTCAGTGTCCAAACATGGGCCCACTGACTGCCTGCTGAAAAGGCTTCGTCCTCTGTTGGTGAAGTACAAAGCCACAGCTTATTTGTGTGGCCATGATCACAACCTGCAGGTAAGTTGATTTACTCAATGAGCAGATGCTTCTACTTGTGAAAGCTTACCGTAATTTCCGGACTATTAAGCACAGCCAAATATAAGCCGCACCCACTAAATTTGACGGATTTGTATTTCGAACATAAGCCGCACCTGTTTATAAGCTGAAGGTGTCTACACTGAAACTAATGAACTTTACACAGGCTTTAACGAAAGATGGTGTCTTTTACATGGCTTGTATCTAAACAGTAGCCTACCAAGAAAGTCATTGTTCACTGTCTTCCTCCTTCCTTTCACAACAATTTCTCTCGGGAGTTTGTTTTGGCATCATCGTGCATTTTAAAATCATCGGTGAGGTTTTTCTCCCGATGCTGTGCAGCTCAAAACATTTTTTTTTTTTCCCCTCCCATGCCCGGTTGTTTTCAGCGTGACTAATGATTCACATTTCCTGTTGCCAGTCCGAGTGAGCGGCAGGTGAAACATCAGAGGAACCTCCTCCATATTTGTGTTGTAGCCCGGTTCAGTGGGAGCATGCGATTTCAGTTTCATTGGTTTCCCCTGAACCCGTTCGGCAATTTCATTGGTCTAATGTTATGGGGCTCCGTGTTTTGGCTTGGGGAAACTGGGAAAAATCCATAAATTAGCCGCTTCATTGTTTAAGCTGTGGGGTTCCAAGCGGGGGGTGGGGGGAGTGGCTGCTTATAATCCAGAAAATACGGTAAAAAAAAGAGATGGTCATGTTGGCAAGTTCCTGGAGTTTAGATGTTTGACATTGTTAAGTGCAGAAGACTGCATTATTTTGGCTGCAGCCCTTTTTTTTTTGATGGCCTGCTAACCCTTGGCCTGTGGTGGCTTTTTACTACTAATCTGAAGGTTGAGTTAAAAATCCCAGCATCTCCTTAGCTGGCAGCACTCCCTCTGACTCTAAAATGCTAAAATTTAAATTAAAATGTGCCAATTTTGTAATGGAAAGAATCAACTGAGTTAAATGAATTGTGTTCCAATGAGTCCACCTTAAGTTCAGCATATAACTGATTTATGGTACTTTAATGAGTAGCATCTCTTTTCACTGTAACATCACTGCAATTCCCTCACCTGTCTGTAGTGGTCATGGCTCAATTAAACAAACCTTAAAGGTTATTAGAATTTAAGCCTTTTTGTAAAGACGCTGATCCTGATTTGTGACCTGTACATGGAATGGTTATTCATGTTTACTCTCATTGCTTTGAAGTTGAATATTATGTGGGAATAATGTATTCTAATCCAGTGGTGTTTTTAATTTTTTGTAGTACTTCAAGGAGTCTGGGGTTGGATATGTTGTGAGTGGTGCAGGAAACTTTATTGATCCAGACATGAGGCACCGAAACTCCGTTCCCCGAAACTCCCTGAAGTTCTTCACAGGAAAGTCCTCTACACTTGGTGGCTTTGCTCATATGGAGGTTACTGATAAAAAACTGACCGTAACCTTCATTCAAGCGAGAGGAACTTCCCTGTATCGCACTGTGCTGTCTAAACGCAATTTGTAATTCATAGCATTTTAACAAGTTTTAACACATGCTTGCGATTGATTAAATTTACATGTTTTAGAGGTTTGATGGCTTTATAACTTGTTTAGGTTTTAAGTTGAATATTTTAAAATGTAATTAAAGGAGCATTTGAATTAATAGTGTTTGGTTTTGTTTTTTTTTTTTTTTTTTTTAATCCTATGGAAATGACTTGGTGGCAATTTAAGCTCTTAAAGTATGGTTTTAGAAAATGGGGAGGTATTTTCAGTCATGTCTCTAGAGTTTTGTGACCACCGCTAGTGTCTGCAAAAGACTTGATTAAAGACCACTGTATCAGCTTGTTATAGCGTTAATTTTAATGTTTGGGGGGTGGCGGCAAATGAATTGCTTATGCTCTTTATCTTATTGTGTATCTGTACTTTACTAGTGTTTGGAGATATATTTATATATATATATATTAACTGTAACTTCACTGCATTTAAATCTCTCTTTACTCAACTACACTTAGTGAAATCAAAAAAGTAAAGTTTAGTGACAAATGATCAGAACACTAGTCATCATAGATACTGAAGTACCTGTTTACAGTGGATACTTGTACTTTTTCTCAAGTGAAAGTTTAAGGGACACTGGTTATATTTTACTGAGTGTGTCTTATTTAAATCAAATGCATGTTTTTGCTGTCACTTATCTAAAGTGCCTTGTGTATATTAAAAACTATTGACCTATAGATGTTATGTATGATTATAAAACGTAAGTCATTATCCTTGTTATATGGAGCTCCTCTGTGATAAAGCTGAACACGTATTGTGAAGTAACAGCAGAAAACTTGCTTGTTTCAATATAATTCTATTTAGCTATGTTCTTGATTATGGTAATAGGTTTAAAAGTAGTGTCTATGATCTACAGCAGAATATTATCAAAATATATTTGTTTATTTTAAGCTTATTTATTTATTTATATATACTTGAACAGACCCACGTATTAACTTCGGACCCCAAGGCATTCTTAGAAAACTTCAATGTCTGAGGTAAATAAGTTTACGAGTGTGTAGGACTCACTGGCTTCAGGTGTTGTGCAGCAAAGGTGTGTGTGTGTGTGTGTGTGTGTGTGTGTCCAGTAAGAAAGCGTGCCTCTTAGTCGTCAGTGGCGCGCCGGCGCAACCGATATCTAATTAACCCTAGAGTAAATAAAAAGGGAGAAGAGTAACCATGACACCATTCTAAAGCTCTAAGCATCAAGCAGCGATTTCAAATCACTGTTTTTCAATGGAAAACGTATAACCTGTATTTGCTGAATGTGTGTAAGCAGTACACATGATTCATAAAAAAAAACTGCACTACTTACATTATTGTAATAACGAGTCACAAACACATCCACTGCTGCTAATCCCGGTTTATTAGGAAAGATGAGGCTCCACTGAACAACATGCTGTAAAGCATTTCTGCTCCAAACAAAAGTGTTGAAATTTAGCTGGTTATTTTGTTTACATCAGAACTTCGGCTGGCGTTTGTGTTTATTTTTTAGAAAAACTTTCGCATAAAAAATGGCATCTTGCTGGTAAAAAAACAAAACAAAAATATGGCTGGTAGAATAGTGTTACAAAACAAAAGAGACCACACACTAAAACAAAAAAAGCGGAATCTTGGGCTTCAGTCTCACTCTCTCTCTGCAGGTGTCATGTTTTATTCTGACCACCTTTCATTTCAAGATTTTAATTCCAGCCAGCAGCATTATGGAAACAAAATGACTGATAGAAAATGTAGCCAATGAGTGCAGGATTCTAACGATATGTGGGAGGAATTTATTTCTTCACGTGTGTGAGTCTTGTTTTTTTTACTCGTTACAAACTCTTAGTGGTCAAACAGAGGAGCACCAGGAAGCGATTTGTTTATAGCACGGGCTAACTGGGCTTTGCTAACAACAACAACAAAAAAGTTGTTTTATCAGAGATTTGCACAAAGCAGTGATAAGGAAAATATTTTTTGTGGGCGGAATAACAACAGAGACTTGAAGATTTGCATGAAGATGCCATTTTACATCTGTAAGTTGTAACATTATATCGTGTTATAGGTTTTATTGCCCGTTTGTTTTTATAAGAAAAATGCTTGAAAAGTTTGTGTGTGTGTGTGTGTGTGTGTGTGTGTGTGTGTGTGTGTGTGGTGTTGGGATTGGAATGGAATCAATATAAATGGTCATGAGCAGAGGTGGGAAGTAATGACGTAGATTTTTTTTAGTATCAATATTTTACTTCACTATTGATTTCTCAGGCTACTTTCGCTCATTACATTTTTACACAAATATCTGTACTTTTTTACTTCTTACATTTTCAAAACCGTCTCGTTGCTTTAGTTTTAATTAATTAATTTGGTGAAATGTCAGCATTTTATTCTTTTCAGAGCAACAACAAATTTCATGTCATTGTGCGTCTTTTTCAATCCACTGGTGTATAATGTCCTCTCTCTCACTCACCACAGACGTAGACTACTTTACAAAGCTAAGAATCAGCAGTCTGTAAAATGTCTAGGGTTAAGGTTTTATTTGTATACACTTCTAATAACATCAAACGCTCTACTTTTGTAAAATAAAAACAGACAGGGGGCCGTGTCTCTGTCATGTCATCTCCCTTCACAAATATATATATAAAACATCCTGAATCATAGTGAATATTTGCCTGACAAACATATTAATTATGTGTATAGAAAACTCAATGTCTTTTACATAAACCACATTCACATCGGATACAAATATTCTCTAATTATGTAACCGGTATGATTTATACCATAAATTCCATAAAACCCATTACATACCAAAAATCAGTATGATTATGATAAAAGTTTTTTTGGTATCACCTCATCAACTGTCCGTGTGGAAACATAGCAAAGGTTCCGTTCGGTGTCCTGATAATTTACGACATTTTAACCACCATTATTACTTTAAAATATTTACAAGAATTTTTTGTCTTCATGCTCGATGTTGCATCCACATTTCTCCATGTCCATGTTGCTTAAAGTATTAAAAACATAAAGTATTAATATATGGAACATTTAGAACAGATAGAAATGTGCTATTAAATATTTAATTCGATTGACTGCCCTAATAATAATATGATGTGAGGTCCGATACCAACGTGACAATAAAACAAGTCGAAGTAATAACTACTTTTTACTTAAGTACATGTCAGAGCCAAAACATTTTTACTTTTACCTGAGTAAAAAAGTATAATAGCTTGTCTGGCTACCTGGTCATCAATATGAATGCCAACTCAATATCAATAGACAAACATGTATAAAAAAAAGCCTTTAATGGTCAGTCTGTGATTGGCCACCTGAGTTTAGCAGGTGAATCTCAAGCAGGAGGGTGGGAGAAAAGGATCAGACATAGTCTCAGCTAATTTTTTTTTTAGGAATCACATTTGTCATGATAATGTCCATAAAATCTGAGACATGTAACTTTTAACCCAGCAATTTTCTGGATTGAACTGATTTCATGTATTTATTTATGAAATAAAAATAATGTTCATTGTACAAAATGTATATCCATCACACTTCATCATTTATAGCTAGTTTAGGGCAGGGTTAGGGTTTCTGGTTAGGGTTGGGTTTTAGGGTTAGGTTAGCGGTTAGGATTTAGAGTTAGGGATAGGGATTTAAGTTAGATTTTAGTGTTAGGTTTTGGTTAGGGCTGGGGTTAAGATTAGCAGTCATGGTTAGGATTTAGGTTTATGGTTAGCGGTTAGGTTTTAGGGTTATGTTTAGAGTCAGCAGTAGGTGTTAACCTGTTTGCACAGGCCATCAATGCCCCCTAATAAGACTACATTCACCTTAAGTTAAGGCCTTGGCAATAAACAGTACCTAGTTTCTGAATACAAATTCTCTCTGCTCTTTTCCTCAGGGGCACAGACCATTGTGGGTTTGCCTGTAGGACCATGACCCTGAGGGATTCCCATCCATGTTCTCGGAAGTGTTTGACCAGGTAAGTATCCATTTGTTTTTCTTTTTAGATGTTGCATTTGTGTTGTGTCATCCTGGGTTAGGGTGAGGGGGTTATGATAGGGTTAAGTTATGGTCAGGTTTAGGGTTTGTGTTTAGAGGGTTAGGGCTAGGGTCAGGGTTAAGGGTTAGGGGTTAGGGTTAGAGTTAGGGGTTAGGGTTAGGGGTTTAGGGGTCAGGGTTAGGGGTTAGGGGTTAGGGTTATAAGTCAGGGTTAGGGGTTAGAGGTTGGGGTTAAGGGTTAGGGTTAGGGTTAGATTTTGGTTAGGGTTGGGGTTAAGATTAACAGTCAGGGTTAGGATTTAGGGTTATGGTTAGCGTTTAGGTTTGGTGTTAAGGTTAGCGGTTAGGGTTAGGGTTAGGATTTAGGGTTAGGGTTAGGGAAAGAGATTAGGGTTAGGTTTTAGGGTTAGGATTTAGGATTTAGAATATAGGTGTTAGGGATAGGATTTAGGGTTAGGGATAGGGATTTAGGCTTGGGTTTAGAGTCAGCGGTAGGTGCTAACCTGTTTGCACAGGCCATCAATGCCCCCTAATAAGACTATATTCACCTTTAGTTAATGCCTTGGCAATAAACAGTACCTAGTTTCTGAATCCAAATTCTCTCTGCTCTTTTCCTCAGGGGCACAGACCATTGTGGGTTTTCCTGTAGGACCATGACCCTGAGGGATTCCCATCCATGTTTTCGGAAGTGTTTGACCAGGTAAGTACCCATTTGTTTTTCTTTTGAGATGTTGCCTTTGTGTTGTCATCCTGGGTTAGGGTGAGGGGGTTATGTTAGTGTTAGGTAAGTGTTAGGTTAGTGTTAGGTTAGTGTTAGGTTATGGTCAGGGTTAGGGTTTGTGGTTAGAGGGTTAGGGCTAGGGTCAGGGTTAGGGTTAGGGGTTAAGGGTTAGGGGTTAAGGGTTAAGGGTTAAGGGTTAGGGGTTAAGGGTTTGGGGTTAGGGTCGGGTTTAAGGTTTAGGGTTTGGGGTTAGGGTTAGGGTTAGGGTCAGGGGTAGGGGTAGGGTTAGAGGGTTAGGGTCAGGGTTAGAGGGTCAGGGTTAAGGGTTAAGGGTTAGGGGTTAAGGGTTTGGGGTTAGGGTCGGGTTTAGGGTTTAGGGTTTGGGGTTAGGGTTAGGGTCAGGGGTAGGGGTAGGGTTAGAGGGTTAGGGTCAGGGTTAGAGGGTCAGGGTTTAGGGTTAGGGTTGGTTAGGGTTAGGGGTTGGGTTAGGGTTAGGGTTAAGGTTTAGGGTTAGGTGTAGGGTTAGGGTTGGGGGTAGGGTTAGGGTTAGGGTCAGGGTCGGGGTCAGGTTAGGGGTTAGGGG
>MU562658.1:17840-35688 GCA_024362625.1 Silurus asotus
AAGGCCAAGAAGGAGGTTCATGGATGTGGTGAGGGAAGACATGCAGGTAGTTGGTGTAAAAGAGGCAGATGTAGAAGACAGGGGGGTATGGAGACGGATGATCCGCTGTGGCGACCCCTAATGGGAGCAGCCGAAAGAAGAAGAAGAAGATCTTGCTTTCTTAGCAGTATAATAGCTTATGCCAATGTCATCCAGCGGTGAGGGAAGACATGCAGGTAGTTGGTGTAAAAGAGGCAGATGTAGAAGACAGGGGGGTATGGAGACGGATGATCCGCTGTGGCGACCCCTAATGGGAGCAGCCGAAAGAAGAAGAAGAAGATCTTGCTTTCTTAGCAGTATAATAGCTTATGCCAATGTCATCCAGCGTTAGATAAACAGTTATCATGTAGAGATACTTCGTTATAAAATATAACCAAGCTGGCAAAGCGCAATAAGAATATAAACATAAATAGCAAAATATAACCTTCACCTTTGCACCAAACAATAAACGAGCTTTACGCATTAACCACAGATATTAGAGCTGTCAAAATAACGCAAATTTATTTGAACAGCACTAATTCTATTCATTCTATAAAAATTATTTTTAGTATTTTTAGTACGGATATAAATAAATAAATATAAAACTAAGGCGAAATTAAGAGCTTCAACGCAACAGACATTTATTTACGACGTCCTTTCTTTACTCTGATATAAAAAAAGAAAGAAAGAAAAACATTTTTGAATCACTAAACATTTGTTTTACTGATGCGCCGAGTCTCAGATCAGCACCACAATCCGCCATGGCACATCCGGCAATTAAAACTGTCCGTGTGGAAACATAGCAAAAGTTCTGTTTTGTGTCCTGGTGATTTACGTCATTTAGAACACCGCAATTACTTTAAAACCTTTACAAGAACATTTTTATCTTCATGCTCTATGTTCAGTTTGGTTTTACTAAAAATAAATATACATTTGCATAAAGCACCATATTTGTCCATGACGATTTTGATTAGAATTTTTACAACTTGATAAGTATTAATTTACAGTACAGGATTAAATATATTAATCGATTGACAGCCCTAATATTTATATAAGTAAAAGTATTGATGTTTTGGGTATCTGGGTATTGGAAAAGAGAACGTGACTATGTAACTAGGAAAAGGTGACCAGCGAGACTTCCAGTAAAGAAAGAGAAATTCATGGATTATGCAAAAATGCAAATGAGTTAAACAAGGTTTTAAAAATAGAGGAGGAATCTCAAAGCAATATGTAAATGATTAAAGAACAAAACGTGAGTTTTTTAGATTGAAATTTGCACTTGTGCCATTGCTGTTTGAGATTTGACTCCTAAGAGCTCGTACGATGTGCTGACCGACTGCAATAAAGCTGTTTTGCTTCTTTCCTTTCTCACCCTCAACTGAAAGCTTTTTCATTTTGGTCAAATTACATTTTAATGTCAAGCAAATGAGTCCAGAATACGAATGCGTACCGTGGCTTAATGCGTAAGGGCTTTCAAAAACACTGTCTAATCGCATTAAGCCACGTCAAGCATTTTTCGTGCTTTAGAATGTCCCGAATTTTTGTCTGGATAAAAATGAGTTGTAAATGTTATCGAAGTTCAGATAATCACGCAGCTCACACGACACATTCAGACACATTCAGGATCACAGGTTATATACAGTATAATAACAGTATAAGAGTTGAGAGCGTACCGTCAGACGGACTGCTGTAGTACCGTCCGAATGCAGCGTCTTTAGGGATGTCTGGATAGAGGTAGAGCAGAGGGTTTCGTGGAATGTTCTCACCATCCATCAGTGCGTAGTTCCGAATGACGTCCGGGAAAGGAAGGCTGACCAGATCGGACTTCCTGTAGGGCTTCACTGAGTGAGTTTTGGATTCGCCTGCGTTCCAGAAGACACAATTTAATCGTCTTGATGCCACCAGCAGCTACATTCAAACCACTGACGTGAAAATAACTGTGTTTATCTCGAATCACATGATGGGCAGGTGTCCACATACATTTGGCCATAAAGTTTAGTAATGAACATCATAATGAAACCATGTGACCGTTAGGATTACATATGAAACTTAGGCTCAAGTCTAGCGTGCACTAATATCCACAAGGTGTGCTGAAGGACGTCGATGCGCGTACCGTTCGTGGACTGCTCCACCCACGTGATGGTGATTCCACCATCTTTACACGTCTCACTGAAGCGCAGTAGGAATGTTCCCGGAAGTCTGTCCTGTAGCATAGATTTCTCTTTCTCTTTAGTAACGAAGCCGACTATATACCTGACCAGGAGGAGAAAGAAAAAGTCTGCAATCTGCACCTTTTAAACAACTTGTACTAACTTCCTGTTTTTGTTCCTACCCATCATTCCAGATGTTCAAAAGGTATCGTTTGATGAGGTCCAGGATCCCATCAAGCCACAGCCAGAACGCAACTCCTCTCTCATTGGATGGCATCTGAAATAAAAAAAAAGTCTAGTCTAGCAAAAATCAATTATACATGCTATACAGGGAGAAGTTTGTGGACACCTGTTCATAAGATTGCTATGAGCTTTTTTTTTATGTTCCATTCCATATTGAGTCTCATTTTCCTGTTATTATAAGCTCCACTCTTCTGGGAAGATGTTCCACTAGATTTTGTGGATATTTGTTTGGGTCTCGTAGTTCAAGTAAAGGGAACATTTCATGATAGCAAATCCAGACGTTCTATTCCAATTTGTCATATAGGTGGATTAGTCGGGTGTCTCAATACTTTTGGCCACACAATGTATAAACGTGACAATACATATTGAGGATTTTAGCAAATTCTTTACTAGTTATTACGACTAGTGTCCTGTAGGTGGCGACAACACCTCATCTTTTTTTTATACAAACAATGAGTTCATAATTCCCAACTTATTTTACATACAAACTCTAAACTGTGTCTGTATGATGTGGAAAATCACATTAATAAAAATTACATGAGGCTCCTGGTCCATTTTCCACATGGCAATTTCTTGCACTTATTTTATCCACGGTTTGTTTCCCACAGATTGATAAATAAGGCTCGCTCTGATTCTTCCTGGTGAGTTACATTTTCATTATAAATGTACAAATTAAATTATGTCCATATTTGCAAAAGTTCTTTCGGAAGGTAAAAGTAAAACGTAAAGCAATAATAGATTTCCTTGTATGATTATTATTATTATTAAAATTATTACAAATTGTATATTAAATGTTCTGCCAAAGAATCGAAACCCAGCTGCCGCTTCTGTTCAGGTTTAATCTCTACAGTCACGTGCTCATGTCAGCTTTCTCACTGTTTCGTTTCGACGCTAATCTTTTTACGGTGACAGAAGTGAAACAAACCGAGGTCTGAAGAAACAAAGCAGGTCTGTATGTGCGTTACAGTGACCGGAATAAACCGCAGTGATCTGCTCACCTTGATAAATTTACACCAGTTGACAGCGGTGTCCGGGTCTCCCTGAGCCTCAGGACCTGTGGGGCATCAGGACAGGACATGAAACACTTAACCAGTAAAAACACTCTAATTGTGTTGATTTTTTCCCTTCAAATTTTATACAACTTCATTTCAAAAATGAGTTCGCTCCTCATCTCAGTTACATCGTAGCAGCTATAAACACTCCCTCATCTGTCTCTGTGTTCTTTCTATCTCTATTTGTAGTTAAGTGAAACCCAAAACATCACAGGGGGTCACATTACATTACTCTTCAATCCTTAGACTATTAGAAAACACCAACACTGACACTGGAGACTCCTTCCATCAATCTGATATTTTTTTTTGTTTGTTTTAAATCCAAAGCATCTCTGTGAATCAGAGCTGTTCTTCTAAAATCTTATCAACACCTTCTGACCATCTGATCAACAATTTTTAGTTTTATCTGAAATATGTATTTAAGTTAGTAAAACTACTAGGCATGTGATTAAACCCATAACTTAACATTTAGCTTAATTATGGTTTTTGCATTGTAATACAGTCCCTGTATAATCTGGAAACAGTGAGTGTGGTATGGTGTTTGAGACACAAGTGCATGTATTTTTGTTTCTATGCAACAAATTAGGTAATGTAACACTTTGAAGATTTTCTTTGACCAAACAAATCTATAAATATCCAGATGTTCCACTTTATTTCTATTGAAAGATCCTCTCATAGCAAAAAGAACAGATTGACACGATCCGGGCAGTTAGTTTCTTCAAACGTTCAGCTGAAATACTTTGATGTGCCTCTTAAAAAACTTTCTAACGATGTTCTTCACTAGTTTGAGATTTCTTGTGATTCATTTCATCCCAGAGAAGTTCAATAGGATTTAGGTGCGGTGACTGGGCAGGTTGTTCCATAAGAGATATCCTCCCAAATTCGGCTTTACAGAAATTAATAGATTACATATATACTTTTTCATGTATTAAATTTGTCCCAAGAGTTTATCCCTAAAGAGCGAGCCGGAGGAGACACCGGTGAGGGAAAACACTCACTGAGATTGTATGAGGAAGAAACATTGGAAGAAACCAGACTGAAAAAAGAACCCATCCTTATCCTCATTACCAAATATCCATTTATTACAGTTCCATCATTGTTCACTGATGGACACTTTAATGCGGCTGTGTGTGATATGCAGCAAAAAGGAAATATGCTCAGCTCACCGAGTAGTTTATCTGCCAGCATGCTCAGCTGGTCTGTATTAAGGCCTCTCTTAGTGATGGAGGAAAACTGCCAGCTCAGGACCTTGGCCAGCTCTCCCCACATCATTGGAGGAGGGTTCAGGAAAAACCCGAGGTTCTGAAACAAAGATGATGTTTTGTTGTGTGAGTAAATATCTAGTGGAGGGGAAACTGGTAGTTTAGTGGTTAAGCATTCGGCTTTGGAATGGCATGTGTTCAAATCGCAGCTATACAAAATAATCCACTGCTGGGCCCTTCAGAAAGGCCCCTAACCTAAATAAGATCAAGGGGGCAAATGCTATAAATCTAAATATGTATAAAGAGAGAAAGAGACTTCTAATGGAAAATACCTCCTACCTGATAATCAGTACAGAGCATGTTGAACCAGATGATGGAGGCCCAGGCACCTGGAATCTGGCTGTTATGAGATATAATCACTATAGGAAGTGACGTCGTCTGGGTTCAACCACACACACACACACACACACACACACACACACACACACACACACACACACACACACACACACACTTAATACTCAACCTGCTTAAAAAATGTATTTATTTTATTTATTTTATTTTACCGTTATATCGATGGTGATATCTGATTGCTTGAGTTGAGTCTCAAAGCTGAGGGAATGAAGTTCCTCTGTGATGAGAAGAGGAGACTGGGGGAAGAAAAAAATACAAAATCACTGACAATACTCACATCATACATAACATACAAACAGACCCCTGCTTTTAAAAAATCTAGAGCTGGACAAAAGTTTGGGACACCTGACCATAAAGTTGCTATGTGCTTTCATTAGCTGTTGTGATAACATCAACTTTTCTGGGAAGATGTTCCACTAGATTTTGTGTAGATTTTGTGCTCATCCACAGGTATAGATGTTAGTAAATTCAGGTACTGATGTCTTAATATGTCTTAATGACTAATAGAGTTGGAGCTCTGTAGCAGAAGATCTTCTACTTTCACCTATTAGAGCATATCCACATGGAGCTGGTTTTGTGCACAGGGACATTTTCATGCTGGAACAGGTTTGGGTCTGCTAGTTGAAGCGAAGGGAAACATTTCCAAACACGTCCTGTACAATTGTGTGCCTCCAACTTTGTGCTAACAGTTTGGGAAAGAACTACATATGGCTGAGAAAGTCGGGTGTCCCATAACCTTTGGCTAAAAATGTATTCGATTTTATTTATTGTTATATTATTATTATTATTATTATTATTATTATAATAGATTATATCCAGTGAAGACAGTAGTTAAAAATTTCCAACCTCATTGGCTCTACCAACTGACTTCTGTTCTTTCAGTTGCTGTATGAAAACAAATTATTAAATAATTAAGATTTGGATAGTTAACGTCAAAGGAGATAAATCAATATCGCGATAACTTAGTATGTAACTCGTACCAAGTGCCGGAACTCAGCAGACAGGCAGCCGTTTGATTCCTCCATATTCATGACCTTGGTGCTGGTTCCTAATATATTAAACCTACGAAAGCTACACCAGAAAATAAAAGTAAAGATCTAACATCCACAGTTCATTAGGCTTTCCAAAAAAAAAGTACCATGTGTTATATTAATAACGTTTGTTTTATCTCTTACCCCTTGAAGGTATTCTTATCTGTTAAGTCCCTATAGAGAAAATGATTTATAAAACCATGAGTTGCTGGTAATAAAAATGGGTAAGTTTAGTATTCTGATATATCGTCGTACTTATCCAAGGAGACTTTGACTTTTAGCTGGCAGTTCAATTCCGGGAGCTTCACCAGCAACCTAGTGAAAAGGGAAACATTCAACGTTCAATACACAGCATTAAAGCAGAAATAATTATTTCTGTTGTAATTATAAATCGATTTTTATATTGAGGTCTGTGTTAACTCTGGTTTTCATTTGCATTTTCCCTTAATATATGGTCACTTAAAATTACATTTAGATTAAGATATGGTCATTTGAGTAAACATACAATTATTTGAGTTAACATTGTTTTTTATTTGCATTTATATATGCTCATTTGGGTTAGCTGTGGTGTTCATTTGAGTTAACTCTGGTGATTCTAATATATTCTCATTATGTTTAAATCTGGTGTTTATTTTGAAACTGTATACAGTCATTCGAGTTGATTGAGTTGAGTTAAATGGTGGTGGTGGTGTTTATTGGAACTGAGTTAAAAGTGGTGTTTATTAGCCTATATATGGTAATTTGAGTGAACCATGTTTTGGTGTTGTGTGAGTGAACCATGTTTTGGTGTTAAGCAGCTTAAATATGGCCATTTGGTTTAACTTGCCTGTTTACTTGAATGTATATATGGTGATTTAAAAAAAAATATATGATTATTTGAGTAAATTGGGTTGTTTAATTGGGTTTTTTTCATGCTCATTTGAGTTAGCTTAGGAGTTCATTTGAATGTATACAATATATGTGCATTTGATTAGACACTGGTGTTTATTTCAATTGAATTACATTTTAATTAGAGTTAACTCAGCTTATATGTGGTCATTTAAGTTAATTATGCTGTTTATATGAGTTAATATTTTTTTATTTATGTTAATTGTTTTTTTTAGTAGTTTATATGTGGTAATTTGAGTTACCTGTGGTGCTTATTTAACTGTTTATACAGATTAGGATATGTTCATTTGAGTTTATGTATGATTTATGAGGTAACTATGGTCTTTAACTGCATTTATATATGCTTAATTAAGCTAACGCTGGTGTTTATTAGATCATATATTCTCATCCGAATTTACTGTCTTGTTTATTTGAGTTATTAAATAGTCATTTAAGATAGACTGCGAGTTGGAGGTTAAGGAGCTCATGGGGGTTGTAGCTCGAGCTGTTGCCAAGCTAGACCTGTCTTGGCCGGCTGATAAGCAGAGAGCGCTTTTGTCCAGCCTGCTTCACAACCTCCACGTCAGGGTCTGCCGTTCTTTCCCGACCAAGGTGTCAAAGGTGTCCTGGTCCTGGGCAAAGCCGTATTTGGCCCTGGTGTGGCATCTTCCCTTAAGACCCTGACGTTTCCCACCAAGCCCCTGCGTAGCACGTCAGCGTTGGTGGGTAAGGCTTACGCCTTAGCTGGTCAAGCTGCTGTATTCCTGCACACCATGGCGCTGCTGCAGGCGTATCAGGCCAGGAGGTCCAGGAGCTCCGCTGTATGGCGGATTTAGCTCTAAGGCTAGATCCGATATTGCTGGATGCCCCTCTAATGCCGACTGGCCTGTTCGGCGATTCCGTTAACATGGTAGTCGATTGGTTTCAAGAGGCTAAGAAACAGTCGGCGGTGTTCCAGCGGTTTCTTCCACCACACACTTATGGGGCTATTTGGCAGGCACAGAGACATTTATTCTGGTTTGGGTAAAATAGTGTACATTTAAGTTTATTTGTGGTGATTTGAGTTTAACTTTATTTGAGTTGCATGTAGTGTTCAGTTGTCCTATCTGGTGTACATCTGAGGTGAGGTACAAGATTTTGAGATAACTGTGGAGCTTTGAGTTGATCTGTAGTCGTTCGATAAAGATACTAATTTATGTCATTAAATTTGAACTGTTCCAGTATCACTTAATATTAACTCTTGAGCTTGAGTTCATTCATGTTCTATTTACATACCTGAGTTTAACTGTGAACTGTGAATTAGTCTTCAGCACCAGGGGCCTCTCCGGATGAGTGGGCATGCATGGCTGTCTTTCCACCACAATGGAACTGAAAGACACATCACAAGCACTCGCATCCTTCACTTACATGTAATCCTGACCACAAAGCCAAGCCAAATACCACCTCTCACTGTGAAACCGACAAAGAACATGACGTACTTGATGAGGAGGTTTTTGAAGAGCGACAACACCTGCTCCTGCAATGAGCACATGTTCAAAGCGATGGGGTCGTTATCGTACGTGAAGTTCTGCACCAGCTCCTGAAGCGTGTTCAGCTGATGACGAATCTGCTGCAAACACTCAGCTACTGAGGTAAACCTGTGGTGTACATGTTACTTTAATTAACTTACAGAAAAAAGGTATAAAACTCTACTAAAGCTTTCCTTCGATCCGTTCTTCTTTACTTCTATCCTTCTTTCTTTCTTTCCTTCTATCCATCCTACTTTTCTTTTATACTTCTTTACTCACATCCTTTTTTCTTTCCTCCTATTCTTCTTTTCTTTCTTTCTTTTATCCTTTAAATGCTGTTAAGTAATTAAGTATTCTTTCCATCTTTCCTTCCATACTTCTTTCTTTCTTTCCTTCCTTTTTACCAATTCTTATTTCTTTCCTGCATTCATCCCAACATTCTTTTTTCCTTCCATCCTTTAAACTTTCCTTCATTCTTTCGTTTAACCTTCTTTTATTTGGAGAGGAATAATTGATAAAGAAACTCCAGACTCAAACACACTAAAACACACGTGACCTTATTTATGGGATATTTTTAAAGTAGTTATAAAGAAGGTTTTGGTTTCATGATAATTGTAATAGAAATCAATCAGTGTTTGAGTTATTAATATCATTCTATTAATAGATCAGTGTGCTGAGAGTCACATTTGAGTCTTTTCACATAAACTGAGATGATTTTCAATGTGACAAAAATGATAATAGGAACATTATAGCCGTAATAAATTATTAGCACTTTGGATACTTAAGTACATTTGAAGGCAAAAACGTTTGTACTTTTATTTAAATGAAAGTTAAAAGGACACTTTCACTTTTACTGGAGTCACATTTTACTGAGTGAATCTACTTAAACTCGAATGCATTGTTTATGTACTGCGTCCACCACTGGTATCTTATGAGTGTCTTCTGGTTTGAAATTAAAAGTGGTTGGAACAGGTTTGGATCCCCTACTTTAAAGACGGGGAAATTCAATGCTACTGCATCCAAAGACGTATAAAATTGTGTGCCTCAATTTCTTTGCAAAAATGTTTGTGCAAGAACCATATGTACACACAAATCATACTATATATAACACGTGTATGGGAAAACAAAAAAACCCTCACCAGTTCTGTAACTGATCCAGGCAGGCATTTGGAGGACCACCAATGCACGCCATCTGCTGCCTCTGCTTCCACTCTGGAAGCTTTTCCGATATTAGCATGTTCTCGGTCAAATCCGCTAAGTTTAGTGCATTTAATACCTCCATTACTACGGCCTGCACAATACATAGACAAATAAAACGCTCATTAAGTTATATTATAGCATTCGAATGTTACTGTTAGTTAGATTCATCGGTTGCCTGTGCTGGTATGTGACAAACACATGAGTTTGATTTAGGAAGAATCTAAAACCCAGGAGCTGCATTCAGCATTGGCCTACCTGTCTCATTGTATTTAGCTTAAGGAACATTTCTCTGATCTTCAACTCCTCCAACTGAATCTCTTTGGCTATTTGTATGGTTGTTTCAACCTCCACTGAAAACACAAAGCATACATTGATAGTATCTATATCTTTCTCATTAGGGATAAAGTTATTCATTTGAAACTGATATTCTCAATAGAAGTTGACCGATAATTCCTTTGATACTGATAGCTGGGTTGGATCGTATTTGTCAATAACTACTTAGTCAACTGATTAAAAATGATTAACTGTTTTTAAAATGGATAATAAAAAAAACACCATGTGAAATATTACTGAACTTTATTACAAAAATGTAACATAAAAAAAAATCAAATGAATTATAAAAATGTGCTAAATAAAATAATTGTGAATATATATACAATGCATCCAAACAAACAGAAAGTCACATATATAAGAACCGTTACAGTTAATAAAAAAAAGACAGTGATTCACCTCTAGAGGCTGCTTTCATATTGTATAACGCAACCTGGAAAAACTATCGGTATGGATTTTAGCGGATAGCCGATAGTTCCAGCAATCAACTAATGATGCTGGTTTATGGGCAAAACAGATTAATCAGTCGACCCCTAATTCTCAATTTATTAATATATGTTAAGCTGCTTGGTGACAAATGCCTCCATTGTGAAAAGCGCAATAATAAATATGTAATTAAATAAATAAATAAAAATGCAATTTGATCTGAATAAGATCAAAGTTGGCTCTGGTGCTTGGAGCCCTAGATGTAATAACTAACTAACTCCACCTCTGTAACGTCTTGGCTTACTTCATGAAACCCACTTAACATAAATACCTAATACATAATCCATTTTATACTCTTTATCTGAAAAGTAGTGGAGGAGAAACACAATAATCTCTTACTTCTACTCTGTAATGTTTTTGTCTTGAAGTCATGCTCGTCCTGTAGATCCTCTAGAACCTGAATGTCTTGTTCGGCTTCCTGTTTACACATATTAACCAGAAAAAAATGCAATAACACCATTACACCATTATCTGAGAACAGGAGCAGAAATGAAGGAAACTTGAGAAGATGCTGAAATATATACTGAACCAACTTGCTCCTGAAAATTCTTAAGGACATTTAACCTCTGCAACTGATCCAGAATGCATTCGCATGACTTGCTTTTAATCTTTTTAAAGGTTCTCCTACAACACTTTAACTGCTACACTCCTCCATTCACGAACTTCTCCACTGATTCCTCCATCTTTTACCACTACCCCATTTCTTCCTTCATCCTCTAACACTGTACCACTGATTCCTCCATCCTTTATAATTCTTTCCTTCATCTACAACCACTATATCACTGATCCCTTCATCTTCTACCCCTGCACCACTGATCCTCCCTCCTCTACCACTGAAATCTATTCAATTCTTAAAAGAGGAAGAAAAATCTGCACAGTCATATTACATATAAAACTCATTAACATATTGTATTTCAGAATATTATCAGATTTTAATGAAAGTATGTGTAGTATTATTTTATTATGTTATTTTTCCACTCATAATTTACCTGAACTTTTTTCTTCAGTTCGTTCACCTGGCTGTCCAGCTGCTTCTGCTTCTCCATTACAACATTGCCCTGAGGGGAGCCCATATTTTCCTAGCCAAAAGGAAATCATTTTTGTTAATGAAATACACATAACCTGTTAACATTTCTACCAAATTTCTACCAAAGTAAAAATAATTAGCTGAGTTGGAAGTAGGGCTGAAACAATTCCTCGAGTAACTTGAGTAATTTGAATAAAAATGTATTTGCTTAATGCATTGTTTACTCCATTTAACTACACATGAAGCACGTGTTTGACCACGGACCATAATTACTGACGCACCACCCGCTAAACTCTGGAGCGCTCTGTGAAGGTCAGAGTCAAATGCCAAAGTTTGGGATAATTACTAAAACATAAAGAAAACAGTAATCTGAAATTAATATTCATATTTTTATTCATGATTTTTTTCATTTGCACATTTGTATTTACATTTTGATGTAATACGGCAATTAAATGCACTAAAAGGGTTCAGTTTTCACAAAAATTCTCGAATGCAATTTCAGCAATAAGATTTTTCTAAAAAGGAAACAAATTACTTTTTCCTTTTAAGAGACCCGTCTTATTTTCTCTTGCATAGGGTTGCTCTTTAAAGAAGAAAAAGTACTTCTTATCCGATTACTCAATCAATCGACAAATCATTTGACTGGTAGAATTCTAGATTCAAATAATCAATAGCAACAGTCATAGTTGAAAGTATACCATATTTTCTTTTCTTTTCCTTTCTTTGCTTATTTTAACTTTTTACATAAGAGCAGAATTAAAAAAGTGATTTTCTTTTGAATAGAATGAGAATCTGAATGGGGTTTTATTGACAAGTGTGCTCACATGTACAGAGACTTCGACAGACGTTTCTAGCTACAATATATAAGTTAAAGAGAAAAAAAAGAAACATCTGTTTATACAGAAGGTACCGTCAAAATGATATTTAAAATTTACCGAACTTACATACTGTACAGGTATATTCAAGTAAAAAAATAAATTGTGAAAGTAAACTCCTTGTTATAAATATTTAATAGAAAATATATTTCTATTCATATTACACTTGAAGGTTTCACATATACGAGGTGGTATGAAAAAGTTTAAAGAGTATCTGGTGCTATTCTGATAATGTAAGTCTGCAACTTTATCATTGACAGAGCTGTTGGAAGAGCTGAAACGTGAAATTCTGCAAAAACTGGCAAATCTGTCACAGAGACAATTGAAATTTGACATTTTGAGCGGCGCTCGCTTTAAGAGGAAACAGCTGTTCTTGTGTCTTGAAGTTTTGGTTCATGGCATTTGTTAGCATCAGCCAGTGGGCAGAAGTTTAAAAAGGTGGTAAACAAGGTTTGTGATGCTCCAATGTAAATTTGAATGCTCGCCTTATCACTCTGGTGGTGTACAGGTAATGAAGAGTGGACAAAGGAGCACTAATAACCTTCTCAGCAGTCCACATTGCCAGACTCCAATTTGGTAGATGTACATAAGACAGATATGATAACGCCTAAAACTGCATCAGCAGCTCTTGTTGCAGGTTGAACTTTCTCAACTTGTGAAGGAAGACTTTTTTGGAGTCATTGTGCGTTTCCCATAACACAGGTTTTGGAATTAAACCAAAATTCCACCACTTTTAACAATGGACATTGTTTTAAACCAGTTTGACAGAGATGAAGCTGTAATAAAAGAGTATATAAGTTTGTTCCTTAAAGATGTAATTTTGTCCCTGGTGAGCAAATCAATGTCGACTGTGGTAAGACAAACTCCTTTAGATGGCATGAGGATGAAGCCTTGTACCTGTGTTCTGATGGCCATCTCTAGAATTCTCCTTTCCTCTTTCATGGAGTTGGATATGATCATAGCCATGTACATCGGATTTTCTTGAAAGTGCTCCTGCAAGGACGATAAAAACATTAAAAAAACAATCTGAATGAATGGTGCGAGGAGAGGAAGGTTTAGAACTAGTGGGATTGTATATCTGTGGTGGTTCTGCACCTGCAGGTTGCGTTGTATTTTGCGGATGTTGTGCTGAAGGAGAAAGTTGTTGCTTGGGTTCAGGCGACCGTAGAGCTCATCCAGTTTACTCAGTAGGTCGTGGAAACGCAGCCTCGCGAGGGACTCATCAAGTGCTACAGTGTCCCTGTGCCAGATAATAATAATAATAATAATACCGTCAATAATCGTATCAAACTCAACGATAGGCAGGTTCGATTTGCAAAAACCCATATTTTATTCGCAATATAACTGTTAAAATGTTGAAATTTAGTAAATGTACTATTATGAGAGTAATGTAAAGCTCAGAAAGAGTGGAAATGTTATTTGAGGATAGTAAACTGGTTTATAGAGTGTACACAATACTTCATTTACAGTGTACAACTGAATTAAAGAAAACTGGATGTGTATTTAGTGATCCAGAAACCAATGGTAGTGTTTTTTAAATGGGAGAAAAGAAGGACAATTAATACTTCACTGCCCCTCTGCCCTCATTGCTGAGGTGCCCCCTTTACCAAACTCTTAGATTTAAAATGTCTAATCAAATTATTAAACCCAATCTGATCTAATATAAATAACAACAAATTCGCTGTTGTTGGCACACTTTGTAGACAAAAAAAATGCTAATGCCTTGACAATGAAGTCAGAGAAAGAAAGAGAGAAGAAAAGAGAAGCTGTTATTTGAAGCATAACATTAATATTTAGCAGTTTGTCACACTGTAATTCTTTTATTAATTATATTTTCCATTATAATCACTTGTCTTAGTTATTATTAGTAATCTATTGTATAGCACATCATATTTATGATATTTATATTAAAACCATGTTATTAGTAGGGCTAAAAATTGTTAATAAAAAGGTCATATAAATGTTCTAAATAAGTTGTTTATTTGTATATAATATAATATAGTATAATATAATATAATTAATATTATATAATACTAAAAAAGGTGTAAAAAAAAAAAGTAACAGGCAAATATCAACATGTAAAACAGTAAATAGTTTGTTAATATCAGCAATATGTGCTGTCTTTTCTTTTAATTCTATATTTGTAACCACTAGATAATTTGTATTACAAGCACATTAGTGCCTTTTTTGGTTTTGGGTCACTGCCCAATTAAATGTCTGTGCTTGGCCTCAGGAGTCTCAGGATGTGCTCAGAAACATGTTTAATGTGGTTTAATACTACAGATGTAAATCCAAATAATTACGCTTCAGGAACAGAAGGCTGAACTACAGGGCAAGACAAACTGGTTAGACCAAATTCTTAACTTCTATCTACACCTCACAATGTTAGTGTTACTTCACTTTTCTCACCAGTCAATGCTTTCAATCCACTGGCTGAGGTACTGGCGAATCTCCATGGGGAAGGCGTCATCGTAAAGCTGATCGACCTGCTCCAGGTATCTCGAGTCCAGCTGTTGAAGCTGGTACCAAAGTGCCATCTAGCAACAGATTCAATCATCACAATCATCTCAATTTTTCCTTTCAGGTTATTTACATGATTTCATTTGTATTTGACTGAGTTTCAGGCATCACAATTAGCAAAAAAGGACGATGATAAAATGGAAGGTGGTAAAGGCACTGAAATGGGATTAGAAGGTTATGAGTTCAAATCCCACCACCTCCAGGCTGCTGAGCTCTAGAGCAAAGACCTTAACCAGCACTTGCTCTGGATAAAGGCATCTGCCGAATGTTGTAAATTTAATTTAAAAAAATAAAAAATGTACAGAAGGTCATTGACTTTTTTACTGAATTCATTGTCAGGTAATGGGGATTTGTGTTTACTTTGAGAACCAGTAGAGCTTCATTCACTTGTGCAGTTTCTTTTTATGACTGAAGGATGAGTCTAATACAACTACAGCCACGATATTCAATGCCAGAGACATATTTTTACAATGGTATATTAAATATATGTTTTACTAATATCATTACTGTTTTTGATAATAATGTTTGGCTTTCAAACTAAAATTTTTCTTAGTTATTAATTGAGTTGAGTTGCTGGAACTATCGGCTTTTGGCAAAAATCCATACCGATAGTTTTTCCACCATATAAAGTGTAACGTTCACGAGAGGTCTCCGAACCCAGTGTGACTCCTTCACGGCAAAAGAGAAGCAGAAGTGGAAGTTATATGAGTCACTTTGTGCCGGTAAAAATATTTATCGGTGGGATAAGAAATGAAAATTTTCGAATCTGAAGAGGAAATTCAGAGGAAATGGTTTCAAATTCATTTCGAGCCAGATTCCTTTTTAAGGGTTCTTTCTCATGTCGTCCCAGAGAGTTATTCATTTTAAATGCGTATACAGAAACGTTTGTGGACACCTGACCATAAGATGTATAGTCCGAACATCCCATTTCACATTTTGTTCCTATTTCCTGGTATAAAAACATCCATTCTTCTGAGAAGATGTTCCACTAGATTTTGTGGAGATTTGAAAGATAACATTAATGTAGGTAAGGTAAGGAGTCCTGGGTTGCAGTCAGAGTTCACATGCATCCCAATGGTGTTCAATAGGGTTAGAAATCTACAGCAGGAGATCTTCCACATTATCTAAAAGCATTTTTTTATGGATCTGTGCACAGGTCCATGCTGGAGCAGGTTTGTTGGGGAGAAAATGAACTGAAGGAAATATATCCTGCTCCTGCATACAAAAATGATTGGATTATGTTCCTTTTGCTGGAAAACTCATGTCCATATATTGTATGTAGCTGTTATACCAGATGATGTTCTTGTTTCAGTTCTGTTTAAAAGAAAGAAAGATGTTGGAGAGGCCACACCTACAGCTGACAAATTCCTTCACGCCCACAAAAGACAAACTAGAAACAATATGCGCTTGTCTGTATCCTGTCTCCTGTTAAATCCTGAATATACTGTACAGTATTTCATAGTATGTCTCCTTTCCCTGGTTGTTAAATCTACTAAACTTCTGAATATTAAAATAATTAGGATGTGGTATCTGGATGTCCAAGGTTTCGATACTTCGATACTTGATACTGTACAACACCCTAACAATATTGCCTTGGTGTGAATACTCAAACACACTTTCTCCTCAAACATGCCAGAGTTCATGTCAGAACAGACTGTACGAATGGCGATCGGGTTCTAGAGAAAAGGAGGATGTTTTGTAAAATAATGATTTATGAATAAACGTTGCAGGTTGCAGCATCAAGTTTTCACTTCAGATACGGTGCACATGAACTGAGCGAATTCCTCTAATCCTCTCTGCGTATTGTTGTCTTCATAATAATCACAAAATTATGATTATGATCATTATGGATTATGATCCATTTGAAATAAATAATATAAATACATACAACTATTTTAAAAAGAAATAAAGAATACATTGTGTGCAAATTGAAGCCTGCATGTTTTTTTTGTTTCACATTAAAAATAATGAATAGAAATAATATAAAAATGATGCATGCCCTTTCAAAACCTTAAATATATATATATATATAATATTATTCATAATAATAATAACAATGATACATTATGATTATATATAATAATATGTATAATCGTTCCAGCAATATATATAATAATAACAGTGGTAAAAATATATAACAATTTGAATTATTATTGTTGTTATAGGTATTATTACTGTTGTTATTATTATTATTATTATTATTATTATTATTAATTATTATTATATGAAATACTATTTAATGATTTTAAAACCAGAGCAAAAATAAAAAATAAAACTGTAGAAAATGAACCCCTGCGTCCAGTTAAACATTTCTAAAGTGTTATAACTGGGTCACGTGCTCGTGCTATTATAAAATAACTTACCTTTCCAAAAGCCTTGGAATGAAACCTGTAGTCTGCAGAAACGGGGAGAGAAATGGGGGTTGTATTGGACAGATTTGTGTTGATCAGATGTTCAGGTTTTCTCCAGCAATCTGCAGCAGCTTTCTTACTTCCAGCGTCTTCAACTTCAGAAAAGCTCCAGACCCTGCACCAGCTGAGCTCGGGTCTCTCAGCCAATCAGAATACCGGATTCTAGTGCTTCGCCCAACCTCCAGTAAACAGCCAATCAGCGGTGAATGCGCACGTGTTCGCCCCTCCCCTTTCTGGTCCGGCTGTTCTGCTCAGGGTGCGTCCTCCCGCTGTAAAGTTTCCAAAACGCAACTCAGGAGTGAATAGAAACTCAGGATGTGGCAGCAGTGGGCGGAGCTTCATTTAACCTGATGGCTGGGACCCAATCCTGTTTAGATACAGCAGTTAAATCCAGCACAATGTGATGACTGATAAGATGCTGGTTGTGTAACAAAAGGTGGTGAATTAAGAGTTGAAAATTAACAGGGTGTGGGGTTACAACAAGAATGTGTATATTTATATATATATATATATA
>MU562658.1:36104-66794 GCA_024362625.1 Silurus asotus
CCTTGATATGTTTTGCCCAATGTAGCTGCCATTTTATTTACCGTTTATTCTCAGAATCTTTGTTTTGGTTCCTTGGACTTTTTACTTTCCAAGACTGAACTCAGAAATAAATGTATATCAGTGAGTTTTAAGGTACAGAGGTTTGATCTGAAGTTTCCCACTTTGCCAGTATTTATACTAATTGGGTAGAGTTTATTCTGGTGACATGGAGCATACATTTCTTTTTAACTTTCTATCGACAGAAACATTTCGGTCAGGAACTGGACATTGAGTTTGTTTTAAACAAGGATGTTATGTAGTGTTTAGCGTCTTACATTTTGTGTGAAACATTACAGCAGATGGCGCTTTATTCTCGGTTTTATTTCCTTCTTGCCCAAAATAACGCATCCACAAGATATCGTTGTCCAGCAGTGAAAAGACGTCGCGTATCCATGGCAACATTTGATATTGATGCCGAAACAGTGTGTGTACAGTTTTGTCTCCAGGTAACGCCCCTGTTTAGTTTAAATCTGAGGGGTTTCCCTACCACTGCCCTGTATTTACACATTTATATATTCAATCAGGAGACAAGAAGATGCAAATTGCGAATAAATAAAAAAGAAGTCCAAATGAATTCACTATTTGTTGTGACCACATTTTCTCTGCAAATCAGCATTAATTCTTCTGGGTATACTTGCACACACTTTTAAAAATTCTGGACAGATTTTTCTCCAAACATCTTGAAGAACTAACCACAGATCTAGATCTACATGTAGACTGCCTCAAATACATCTGTATTTTAACTTGTTGATGCTGAGATCAGGGCTCTGTGGGGGCCAAAACTTTTACTTCCAGCACTCCTTGTTCTTCTCTATGCTCAGTTAGATCAAATGTTAAATAGTTAAAATGGCTGTTAAAGGTGACCAAATAATTTTCAGATTCTAATGGAGCAAAATGGAGCACTCTCCATATTCATAGGCATGGCCACTAAGGGTTAATCACTGTGTTTGTATAAACTTGATCTATTTCTTCTTTAAATTCTTGTTTTCTTCATTATATAATAAATATCTCTCTTTTTCTTTTCTTGTTAACTTCTATAGCTTTACTTTCAGGGATGAAAAAGTTATCTGTTTTTCTGTCTGTTCAAATACATCAAAGACTTTACCACAGTCTGGTTGTAGGGTTCATGTTACTTAAAAATAATAATAATAATAATTAACAACAACAACAATAATAATAATAATAATAATTATTATTATTATTAATAATAATAATTATAATATTTATAATACTAACATACTAACACGTACACACAAACACACATGCTTTTTCTCTGACGTGCCTCTAATTCTGTGAAGGTTCAGCAATAACATTTTGTACCACAGGAAAGGTTTTGTGTAACTCACTGTACACTTGTGTTGCAAAGGAACACGCACACACACACACACACACACACACACACACACACACTTGGGTTTTATTTACAATAATTATATTTATAAGGATTTTTTTTCATAAATTTCTCACTCAAATAATAATCCCGGGTCTGAACTTGAACAGGATACTGAGGGTGAAAGTGACTCTGGAACCACATCATCAACAGTCAGTATACAGTTTTTGCCTATTACTTGCACACTAAATCCGAATGCTTGGACCAAAGCCTCAATACCTAAACTTCTTGTAGCATATGCTTAAACACAGTGTAACCATAGCTTAAACACATTGTCAACTTTGCACTTTGTTTGCAATTCTGTAGCACACTTATTGCGAATCTCTACACACGTTTTCAAAAAAGAAATCACCTGTTATCATTGGGAAAACACTCAGTTATAGGCACTTACATACACACCTGAAAACGCTTGTACAGAAAACAGAACACAAATCGGTCTGAGCCTTAGCACTACAAATAGGCCTCAGGTAAGACATTCTGAGAACTTTGCAAGCATGGAGGCAATGCGAGTAAGAGTAAGAGAAGGACAAAGAGAGAGGGGAGTTGGACGTGGACGTGGACGTGGAAGAGGACAAAGACGAGGACCAGTGCGGAGACATGTATCGGATGACATCAGGGCTACTCTGGTCCAAGATTGGTTCACCAACCATAACAATTTTACACTTTTATACCTGCCCCCTTACAGCCCCTTTCTAAATGCAATCGAGGAATTATTTTCAGCATGGCGGTGGAAAGTCTATGATCGGCAACCACACGCCCGCATGCCTCTTCTGCAAGCAATGGAAGACACACAAGATGATATTTTCCCCGATGCATAGCCTACGAGGACATCGCCTGTGATGTCGACTAGGTCTTGTGGCCAGATCCGAACAGAAGGCGGGATCCATAAGACCCCCCCAGGCCCACACCACACACATACACGTGCACACACACACAAAACAAGTGTGTTTTTTCCCACAATAGCAGTTTATCCAGTATTTGTTCTGTTTTTTACTTTTGTTTTGTTGCTAAACGTAATGACTTGTGATTCTATTTTTCTTTATTTTTTTAAAAATGTTTTTTTTTTTTTTTGTAAGAACTCTTGTTTGATTACTGAATACATTTAAACAACGCAATCTTTAAATAAATCTACTTTTGAGTTTTCCAAAGACTGAGCCTAAGAAAATTACAATATAAATAAAAACATAAAGACTGCAGTGTTTTAAATAAAGCGCATCAGTGTGTTGCTGGTGATATGAAAGAGTAATTCAAATGGTGCTTGTGTGTATGGTTTTGTTACAAGAGTTTCATTTTTAGAAAGGAGTGTTAAGTTTTGTATGCAGTGTTTCATTTTGGCATAGATGTGAGTTGTTAATCTCCATGTGCTCTGCCTGATTGGCTTGTGTGTAGAGTTTTGACATAATGAGCCAAATTCTGCAAAAAGTGTGTAAGCAATAGGAAAAAACTGTAATATCTGGGTTTCAGAAAATTTCCCTCACCTGCATTTTAATAAACAAGTTGCCTTCATCACACTACACTGTTTCCCCTTTCCTACTGAACATGTGGAGAAGATGTTGTTTAGTGCCGCCTGCTGGCCGAATTTATTACTACAAAAACAAAGCAAGAAAGAAAGAAAGAAAGAAAGAAAGAAAGAAAGAAAGAAAGAACGAAAAAGAAAAAAAGAAAGAAAAAAACAGAAGGAAGGAAGGAGTAAGCACTAATGGATGGAAAATATCAGAATTTTTTACAGTAAAAATGAAATGAGGCCTTCAAAAGGCACATTTGTGATGGTCAGAGGTGCACAAACTTTTGTCAATATTTAAGCAAATAACCAGTTTTCCTGTTTCATGTGCTCAGTGTGCATGAAAGAAAATGCTAGAAATGATGTCATTTTGGGTTTTGTAGTAAATATCTTTAAGGAAAAAATGTTTGTGGTGTGTTTGTAGAAAGACGCCTTTTTTCCTTAGAACATTGACTCCCCAGTTGTTAGGCGATAGATGGACTATTCCTAATTACTAATATATACCTAAATTCAGCGATGGAAAGATCAGATCATTATAGTGTTTTGCCATGTTTAAATCTCTTTCAGCAAAATGAACGAATCTTTTATTGTCATTCAGTTAATTTGGTACCTTTAATCCTTCAGTCACATTTATAGCATATATAGGAGTCACATGATTAAAGGACGAAAACTCGTACCAGACGTCTCATGAGATGAACTTAGTGCTGGATAAAAGTAAACAAAACATGTAGTTCAGTTAAAGTAGAGATACAATTCAGTAAAAGTGCTTCTTTTAAACAATAATTTAAGTAAAAGTACAATAGAAATGGCCTTTAAATGTTCTTAAGTATTCAAAGTTCTATGATTTATTATGGCTATCTTCTTCTACTTCTTCTTCTTTTTCTTCTTTTTTCTTCCTATGCTTTATTTTTCGGCTGCTCCCAATAAGGGACGCCACAGTGAATTATCCGTCTCCATACCCCTTTTCCTCTACATCTGCCCTTTTCAACCCAACTACCTCTATGTCTTCCCTCACCACATCCATAAACCTCCTCCTTGGTCTTCCACTTTTCCTCCTTCCTGGTGGATCCATCCTTAGCATTCTCCTACTGATATACCCCATGTCCCTCCCCTGAACATGTCCTGTCTTTTACTCAATGCCACTGTCTTTAAACCATACAACATAGCAGGTCTCACCACAGTCCAATAAACTTTCCCTTTCATTCTCACAGATACTCTTTAATCGCAAATTTCTCCTGCTATCATTCTTCTCCACCCACTCCACCCTGCCTGCACTCTTTTCTTCACTTCTCTAACACACTCTCCATTACTTTGCACTGTTGACCCCAGGTACCTGAACTCCACCACCTTCTCCACCTCTTCTCCCTGCATCCGCACCACTCCACTGCCCTCGTGCGGATGCAGGGAGAAGAGGTGGAGAAGGTGGTGGAGTAGGAGTAAGACACTGTGTGTGTCTTACTCCTACTGACTTTCATTCCCCTTCTCTCCAGCATGTACCTCCACCACTCCTCTCCAGGCTTTTCTCAACCCGCTCCCTACTCATCATAGTCCACAGAGACTCTTGTCTGACCTCGTCCATCAACTAGTCTATCAACACTGCAAACAGGAAAGGGCTCAGAGCCAATCCTTGATGCAGTCCAACCTACACCTTGAACCAGTCTGTTGTTTCTACTGCAAAAATTACTGCTGTCACACTGTCCTCATACATGTCCTGCACCACCCTCACATACTTATCTGACACACCAGACTTACTCATAAAATACCACAACTTCTCTCTCTTCACCCTGTCATATGATTTCTCTAAATCCACAACACACAATGAAAATTTTACCTTCTCTATCAACATTCTCGAAGCAAACAATGCATCTGTGGTGCTCTTCCTCGGCATGAAACCATACTGTTGCTCACAGATGGTCACCTCTTCTCTCAGCCTGGCTTCCACTACTCTTTCCCATAACTTCATGGTAAAAACCCCACTGCATCTCTCCTAAACATCTCCACGCTTCTACAGGTATGTCACCTGGACCAACCGACTTTCCACTCTTCATCCTCTTAATCGCTGCTCTCACTTCCTCCTTACTAATCCTATCCGTTTCCTGCTTCAACATTTCCACATCATCCAACCTTCTCTCTCTCTAATTTACCTCGTTCATCAGCTGCTCAAAATACTCCCTCCACCTTCTCAACATACTCTCCTCACTAGTCAACACATTTTCATCTCCAACCATTATTGCTCTAACTTGCAGTACATCCTTTCCAGCTCGGTCTCTCTGCTGGCCAATCGGTACAAATCCTTTTTTCCTTCCTTAGTGTCCAACCTCTCCTACAGCTCCTCATATGCCTTTTCCTTGGCTTTCGCCACATCCCTCTTCACCTGCTGCTGCATCTCCTTGTACTCCTGCCTACTTTTCTCATCACTCTATCGATCCCAATTCTGTTTCTCCAACCTCCAACTTCCTCATTCCACCACTACGTCTCTTTGTCTTTCTTTCTATTTCCAGATGTTACACCAAGTACCTTTCTAGCTGCCTCCCTCATCAATTCTGCAGTAGTTTCCCAGTCATCCAGCACCTTTTCACCACCACGAGCCCCTGTCTGACCTCTATCCTGAACCTTACACTATAGTCTTCCTTTTTCAGTTTCCACCATCTTATTCTTCTTTCAGTCCTCACTCTCCTCCTCTTCTTCCTCACCTCCAAAACCATCCTACAGACCACCATCCGATGCTGTCTAGCTACACTGTCCCCCGCCAACACCTTGCATTCTCCAATTTCCTTCAGGATGCATCTCCTGCATAGAACTTCCTTCACTTCTATAGGTCACCCTATGCTCCTCCTTCTTCTTAAAATAAATATTCACCACTGCCATTTCCTTCATTTTAGCCAAATCTACCCTTCCACATTTCTCTCCTTAGAGCCTAACCTACCATCACCTCCTCATTACTTCTTCACCTACATGCCCATTAAAGTCTGCCCCAATCACCAATCTTTCATTTCTAGGTTCACCTTGTACCACTTCATCTAACTCACTCCAAAATTTTGTCTTTCTCCTCCATCTCACAACCCACTTGTGGAGCATAAGCACTGATGACATCAGAGACTCTTTTCACCTCCACTACACTCTTACTGTACTCTTCCTTCAGAATCACCCCTACACAATTTCTCTTTCCATTCACACCGTGATAGAACAGTTTAAACCCACATCCAATGTTTCTGGTCTTACTCCCATTTCACCTGGTCTCCTGAACACACAACATCTCTACCTTTCCCCTCTCCATCATATCAGCACCCTCTCTCTCTTTAACCAGTCATAGTAACAACATTTAAAGTACCAACCTAAATCTCCACTCTTCTACACATCTCCTCTTCCTGCCATCTCTGTAGACATCTTCCTCCTCTCCTTCTCCTCCTTCGGCCAACAGTAGCAAAATTTCTGGTACCCTGTTGGCTAACGATACCTGTGGCGGTCGTTGGTAACCCGGGCCCTGACCGATCCGGTTTTAATTTCTCTTTCCTGATGTTTCATTTGGTACATGTTTTACGCTGGATGTCCTTTATAACACAACCCTCCACATTTATCCAGGCTTGGGACCGGCACTAAGAGTGCACTGGCTTGTGCAACCATAATGGCTGGGTTTTAATTCCATTTATAATTATATATAATTTAATATTTAATAATTTAGCCACAAAAATTTTGCCACAAAAATGAATACTGGAAATCCTTATGAAATATCCAGAGCTCGATCGAAACATAAAAAATGAGTAGAATCCTCCAGATCTGGATTGTGACTACCATTCTTATATGGTTCTTGCTTAAACTGTTACCATGAGCTTGGAGGAACACAATTGTATAGAAAGACTCCACATCACCAAAAGGGAACATGACTGTTTTATAATTTTTATTGAAAATCAAAACAAATGATACATTCATGGAGCATAAAACATGTTACATTTCCTTTCAAAAATAAAAAAATAAAAAGAATACAGACAGAAACAAAAGGAAAACCAGACACGTCATGGAGACCGCAAAGATTACTGATCGGGATCGTCGATTTCAGTTGTATTTCTGCTCGACATCATGTGTCTCAAATCCTTATAGATGCTCGAATCTACCGTGTGAATGTGTTTATGGATTCCGGACCGTTTCTGATATTTATACAATACATTTAGTTTTCAAACGCTGTGCGTCATAACATTCAGTTTTTATCAGATAAAATGTACAGAAAGAGGATATGTGGGAATGTGGGATTGCGAGAGTGGACAAAGACAAAGAGATGATTTTAAACACACACACACACACACACACACACACACACACACCTTTTATGTGTTTGTGCCAGAGCAGAGAGAATGCAGGAAAGTCTATAATGAGCTCATCTGTAAACAAATAAATACATCAATCAAGATAAATAATGAATACAATTTTTATTTGAAAAAAACACAATTATTTGAATTTCTCATAAAAAAAAATCATTTTTCATGACATCATAAAATTTAAATGCATAAAATTGTCTGAATTTATGCATTTATACTTTGTGGGTTTTTTTATTTTTGTAAATATGATATGATAGAATATAACTGTAAAATGATACAAAATTATGAAGCATAATGATGAGAATAGAGGAAGAAAACTAGCAATACTTACAACACTTTCGATCTCGAAGGGGCTAATGTGCTGGCTGAGCATGTGACACATTCCCGGGGATAACGGTGGCTCCGGAGACGAGCAGGAAGGAGGAGATGTGCTGAACAAACACAACCATGACAGGTCTTATAGATACCACCAGATAATGAGACACTGGCATTTATGTGAGGAAGAAAAACAAGATCTAATATTAAACTTACTTCAGAGAGATGGTAATCAGAATAGTCGGGATGTACGGGCAAACTAAGAGCAGAAAGAGACAGGAAGTCAGAAATGTGTGTGTGATTTTTTTTTTTATGAATGGTGTTAAGCCTTTGTTCATAACTTGCCTTTGTTCAGCTGACTGTTGTCATGTTTCCCGAACACTACGTCTTTTGGGATGTCGGGATAAAGAAATTTCAGAGGGTTCTCTGGGACGACCCCGTCTGCGATGACTTTATAATCTCGGATGATATCGGCAATAGGAAGTGCGCTGAGGCGGTTTTTGGTGTAGGGCTCTACAGACATGAATTTTGCCTTACCTGAGAAAAGAGCCAAACATATAATTAAAACATGTTGAACACGTTGACATTTTATTATTAGGTGTGACCGGATATTAGTGCATGATGTGGAAGCGTCACACCTCGCCATGGATTTTTAACCTTATACCATGATCACGTCCCAGCATTGAAGAGTTCAAGCTGTCATTAATGGTTGCAAAGCAAAACTGGTAAAAATAACATTACCGTGCGGCAAAAAAGTATTTAGTCAGCCACCAATTTTGCAAGTTATCCCACTTAAAAAGATGAGAGAGGCCTGTAATTTTCATCATGGGTACACTTCAACTATGAGAGACAACATGAGAAAAAAAATCCAGAAAATCACATTGATTTTTAAAGAATTTATTTGCAAATTATGGTGGAAAATAAGTATTTGGTCACCTACAATAAAGCAAGACTTCTGGCTCTCACAGACCTGTAACTTCTTCTTTAAGAGGCTCCTCTGTCCTCCACTTGTTACCTGTATTGATGGCACCTGTTTAAACTTGTTATCAGTATAAAAGACACCTGTCCACAACCTCAAACTGTCAGACTCCAAACTCCACTATGGCCAAGACCAAAGAGCTTTCAAAGGACACCAGAAACAAAACTGTAGACCTGCACCAGGCTGGGAAGACTGAATCTGCAATAGGTAAGCAGCTTGGTGTGAACAAATCAACTGGAAGCAATAATTAGAAAATGGAAGACATACAAGACCACTGATAATCTCCCTCGATCTGGGGCTCCACGCAAGATCTCACCTTGTGGGGTCAAAATGATCACAAGAACGGTGAGCAAAAATTCCAGAACCACACAAGGGGACCTAGTGAATGACCTCCAGAGAGCTGGGACCAAAGAACAAAGGCTGCCATCAGTAACACACTACTCTCATACTTATCATATCATCCTAGCTACAGCTCCATATTGACATTAGATACACTTTATAGGCTTATGTCCAGGTGTATCATTTATTTGTATATATGATTGTGAAGTGTTTAATACACTTTGGATAAAACTTCATTAGTTCTCCAGACTATCCATAAACAGGCAAGCAGGTCATAAACTGAGACAAAGAAAGTTTTCCCTCTAAAAAGTTCATGCCTTCTCCTAACGGACTCATCAAAAATCTCTTTTGTCTACCGCATCCATACTCTTGTTCGGCAACAAAGTCAATTCATGTAACCGTTTACCAACTATCTAGACGCGTGTTTAAGTTCAAACACCTTTATTACCGTGAATTTTGATTCCGTGATTATTATTATTAGGTTGAGGTCAATTTGAGGTTAAACTTGCCATTCCTTTCTGTTCCTTTCTTCTCTCTTTCTCTCTTAATTTTCCTAATTTCTCTTTCCTTATATGTATGTTAGTGTTTGGTTTAGTCCTGTGTTATGTGTAGTCCCATTCATTAAACACCTTATGTTCAAAAGTGATTGTCTCTGAGTGCAGCTCTATATGTTGAAGTCACTGAATACTGAATACTGAATTCTGCTATAAGCTAAGTTATAACTTATTTGGTATAAGGTAGGGAGATGTATCTTTCTTGGACAGGGGAGATAACTTTCATATATATTTATATATACACACCTTACATACTGTACATCCTGTATACTGTATCTATATACACCTTACATACTGTACATCCTGTTTACTGTATCTATATACACACCTTATCTATCTATCTAGTGGTTAGGATGTGGCGTTTTCAAAGCTGCGGCCGGGGTTTGATCCCCGGTCAGGGAACCAACCCCAGCCACTTTTATAGTCCCAAGCCGGGATAAATGGGGAGGGTTGCGTTATTAAGGGCTTCCAGCATAAAAACATGTGCCAAGTCAAACATGCGGATGATCTGCTGTGGCGACCCCTTAAAAGAGAAGCCGAAAGAAAGTTTAAAGTCAGTCTATCTATCTATCTATCTATCTATCTATCTATCTATCTATCTATCTATCTATCATTCCTTCATTTCTATCCACGCTGGAAACACAAGGAGGTTCTCCAGGTTAAAAGCTATTTGGTTCCCGTTCCTTGTCCAGATCTGATGTGGAAGCGTGAGAGCTGTTACCATTTGCCTGCTTCACCCAGGTGAAGGTGATTCCTCCAAGATGACTCTCGCTGAAGCGCAGCAGGAACGTCCCAGACTCCTGGTTCTTCAGCAGAGCACGCTCCATCTCCTTACTCACAAACCCCATGATGTACCTGCAGATGGTGCAAGGTATGATAGTTATTTTCTTCAGCAGATGCACAGGTACAAGAAAGACACACTATATGGTCAATAGAACAAAAGAAGTCTGGAATTGCGATTGGTCAGAAGGAACTCTGACCAGCCATATGTGGTTCTTCTCCAAACTGTTAGTTGAAGACACACAATTGTATATAATGCCATTGGATACGGTAGCAGCCTTTCTATTCTGCCTTTCTTGCTATGCTCCCTTCCTTTCTTTCTTCCTTTCTATTTTTTCTGTCCTGTTGTTCCTTCCTATTCCTTCTTCCTTCCATCTATCCTTTCAATCATTGGAATGAACTTCCCCTAGATGTCCGTACACCAGAGTGCGTGAATATCTTCAAGCGACGACTAAAGACCTACATCTTCCTGAAACACCTAAATTAGCACTTTCCAAGTTTGCTCTGTAGAATTCAAAAGCTATATTTATATTAAGTTTGTAATCTGGCGTACTTTTGTAGATTTATTCATAGCTACAGACTTTTGTACTTCGCTTTGGATAAGGGCGTCTGCTAAATGCCGCAAATGTAAATGTAAATGAAAATGACAGTCCTCAGATCTGTCACCCCACGGGGCTTCACACCAGAGCCCTTGTGGAGATTACTGGACAGAGGGCCTTTATGCTTATTGGCTGGCCAAGCTATATCTAGCTTCTTTACGACCCGTGTCACAACCTCCAGGAGCCCCTCACTCTCGGGCTCACTAGCCTAAGAGAAAGAGAGATAGAGCGCATGGAAAAGCAACCTCCAAAAGGCGTGCTTCCGTAGCCTGTAAAAAGGAGCTGGGCCGGGCAGGTGCAAAACCCAGGAACTGGAGCACTGCTCTGCCTCTCTGAATGAGCGGGGCCAAAACCGTGAGGAGTGAGGGCACCCTCCTGGAAGAGCGATCGCATAGACTTGTGAGCGCAGTGCTTCCAGTCAACTCCCTCGAGAACAAACTTGGCATGCTCTGCTCCCATCAATCTACACAAAGGCTGTGTGTACGTGAAATACAAAGCCAGCTCCATGAAGATATGGCTAGAGTGGAAGATCACTTGATATAAAGTTTCAACCCTATTGAGCACCTTTGTGATGAATGTCAATGCTGACTGCACTCCAGGCCTCCTCACTTACCTGACTTGAATGATTCTCACACAGATTTTGACAAAATCTAGAGGAACATCTTCCAAGAAGGGTGGAGCCTATTATAACAGCAAATGAAGCTTGCTGTTGAACAGCAAAACTGGATGTGGAATGGGATGTTCAAAAAGAACCACCGATTCTTATGGTCAGGTGTCCACAAACTTTTACCCATACAGTGTGTTTTGGAATGTTACTGACACTGGAGACTCCTTCTTTAATTAAAGGTAAAAAGCAATGGTGCTTCTTTGAGGAGGTTAGTTTTAAGAGTGGTGCATTACACTCACCCGTCAGTCCAAAAAGAAAGTAGATGTTTTTTAATGAGCTCCAGGATGGAGTCGAGCCACAGCCAGAAACTGAACAATGTCCCGTGAATGTTTTCCTAAAAATGCAGCAAAGAGAAACTGTAAGTGCAGGTAAAGAGAAATGATAGTAAATTCTGTTTATTATGGATAATTATATCAGGAAATATTTACTCCTGCAGACATAACAACAAGTTAATAAAAGTTATTTATGTATCTGGTAAATGCTAAACTGTCTTTTTTTCATAATTTCTCTGTCTTTCTTTGTTATTTCTTTTATATTCTTTTTCTAGCTTTTGTTCTTTCTTTTACCTTCCTCTTTAATTCTTTCCTTCTTAATTTTTTTATATTCTCCTTTTATTCTTTCTATCCTTGCTATTCCTTCCTTCCTTCCTTCCTTCCTTCCTTCCTTCCTTCCTTCCTTCCTTCCTGTCATCCCTTCCTTTCTATATTTTCTTCCTTCATATCAAGATTTTAGCAAATTCTATGCTAATTATTACAACTAGTGTCCTGTAGGTGGCGATAACACTTCAAACTTTACACCAAACCTTAAAGAGCATGAGGAACTGTGTATTGCATGGATCGTAAGGTAACATCATTTTACCGACTTGTACATTTAAATCTTGTTCAGCTAAGGATACATTTTATGAAAAAAAAAAAATTAAACCTGAACTCAACTCTCAGCTGAGGCTCCTGGTCCCCATGTCATTTTTATGAATGTGATTTTTCACATCTTACAGATACAGTTTAAAGCTTGTATGTAAAATAAGTTAGGAGTTATGAACTTATTGCTTGCATTTAAAAGCAAGGGACTCAGGAGGTGAACTAATCATTTTTGATTGATTTTGTTTTTTCATTTTTATTTTATGGACTTTTGCAATCTGCAGGGTGTTTTTGTGTTTATTCAAATACACAAAAAAAAAATATATATATTTTTTTTTTACAGTGACAGAAGTGAAACAACCTGAGGAAACTGAAGGACTGAAGAAACAAAGCAGGTCTGTATGAGCGTTACAGTGACGGGAATAAACTGCAGTGATCTGCTCACCTTGATAAACTTACACCAGTTGACAGCGGTGTCCGGGTCTCCCTGAGCCTCAGGACCTGTGGGACATCAGGACAGGACAAGAAACACTTAACCAGTAAAACACTCAAGGTTGATTGTGTCAATTTTTTCCTCCATAATGACGACTTTTCCCTTTAAACTTCATTTCCAAACGGAATTCACTCCTCTTCTCAGTTACATTATAGCAGCTATAAACACTCCCTCATCTGTCTCTGTCTTTTTCTTATCTATTTTTGTAGATAAGTGAACACCAAAACATCACAGGGGGTCACATTACATTACTCTATTAGAAAACACTGACACTGGAGACTGCTTCCATCAATCTTCCATCAACACATGCATGTTACTTTTGTTTCTATGCAACAAACTTGGCAATGTAACAGTTTAAAGGTTTTCTTTGACCAAACATTTCTATAAATATCCAGATGTTTCACTTTATTTCCATTGAAAAATCCTCCCTTAGCATAAAGAACAGATTAACACACTCTCGGCATCCGGACAGTTTGTTTCTCCAATTGTTGAATGCTGAAATACTTTGCTGTGACTCTTATAAAACTTTCTAAAGATGTTCTTCACTAGTTGAAGAACCCACTTCATCCCAGAGCAGTTTAATAGGATTTAGGTGCTTTGACTCAGCAGGTCATTCCATGATAAATACACTCCAGACGACTGTTTGCTCTCTAAATAACGCTTACAGAACTCGGACGTACGCTTCGGCTCATCGTCTTGTTGTACGGTGAAGTCTGTTCCAATAAGCCGCGATCTATATGGAACTGCATGGTGTTACAGTATGAAATGGCAGCCATGTTGATTCGTGATTCCTTTCACTTTCCAAAATAAGTCTCCAGCCCCCAAAACAAACCTAAAATATTAAGCTTTCACTTCAATGTGTGGGGGTGAGGGAGTCTGATCACATCTTCTCCCCTGTTATGTCTTATACAAGTTCTTCTGTAAAAGACAAAAATTTTCCAGAGGAGACAACAGTGAGGGAAAACACTCACTGAGATAGTATGAGGATGTAAACTTTGAAGGAACCAGACTGGAAAAAAACCCATCCTTATCCTCATTTCCAAATGTCCATTTATTACAGTTCCATCATTGTTCACTGATGGACACTTTAATGCGGCTGTGTGTGATATGCAGCAAAAAGGAAATATGCTCAGCTCACCGAGTAGTTTATCTGCCAGCATGCTCAGCTGGTCTGTATTAAGGCCTCTCTTAGTAATGGAGGAAAACTGCCAGCTCAGGACCTTGGCCAGCTCTCCCCACATAATTGGAGGAGGGTTCAGGAAAAACCAGAGGTTCTGAAACAGAGATGATGTTTTATTGTGTGAGTAAATATCTAGTGGAGGAAAAACTGGTAAGCATTGTGTATTGGAATAGCATGTGTTCGAATCGCAGCTATACAAAAATTTTATTTTGAACCTCATTGGTTCAAAATACTCCACTGGGCCCTAACCCTGAATAAGATCAAGGAGCCAAATGCTATAAATCTAAATAGGTATAAAGAGAGAGAGAGAGAGAGAGAGAGAGAGAGAGAGAGAGAGAGAGAGAGAGAGAGAGTTATAAATAAATCTAAATAGGTATAAAGAGAGAGAGAGAGAGAGAGAGAGAGAGAGAGAGAGAGTTCTAATAAAAAATACCTCCTACCTGATAATCAGTACAGAGCATGTTAAACCAGATGATGGAGGCCCAGGCACCTGGAATCTGGCTGTTATGAGATATAATCACTATAGGAAGTGAAGTGGTCTGGGTTCAATTACACACACACACACACACACACACACACACACACACACACACACACACACACACACACACACACACACACAGTACACTTAATATTCAACTTCCTTACAGATTCCCTTCAACTTTGGATATCCACTGTATCTACTATGTCTTTATTTTACCGTTATATCGATGGTGATATCTGATTGCTTGAGTTGAGTCTCAAAGCTGAGCGAATGAAGTTGTTCCGTGATAAGAAGAGGAGACTGGGGGAAGAAAAAAGAGACTTGTTACTCACATCATACATAACATACAAACAGACCCCTGCTTTTTAAAAATCTAGAGCTGGACGAAAGTTTGGGACACCTGACCATAAAATTGTTATGTGCTTCCATTTGCTGTTGTGATAACATCCACTCTTCTGGGAAGATGTTCCACTAGATTTTGTGTAGATTTTGTGCTCATTCACAGGTATAGATGTTAGTAAATTCAGGTACTGATGTCTTGCCTGAATGTGACGTTTACATCCATGCATGAATAATAGAGTTGGAGCTCTGTAGCAGGAGATCTTCCACTTCAAAACATGTAGAGCATATCTACATGGAGATGGCTTTGTGCACACGGGCATTGCCATGCTGGAACAGGTTTGGGTCTCCTAGTTCAATTAAAGGGAAACATTTCCCCCAACTTTGTGCTAACAGTTTGGGGAAAAACTGCATATGGCTGAGAAAGTCGGATGTCCCAAAACATTTGGCTAAAAATGTATTAGATTTTATTATTATTATTATTATTATTATTATTATTATAGATGATATCCAGTTAAGACAGTATTTATAAATTCCCAACCTCATTGGCTCTACCAACTGACTTCTGTTCTTTCAGTTGCTGTATGAAAACAAATTATTAAATAATTAAGATTTGGATAGTTAACGTCAAAGGAGATAAATCAATATCGCAATAACTTAGTATGTAACTCGTACCAAGTGCCGGAACTCAGCAGACAGGCAGCCGTTTGATTCCTCCATATTCATGACCTTGGTGCTGGTTCCTAATATATTAAACCTACGAAAGCTACACCAGAAAATTTAAGGAAAGATCTAACATCCACCATTCATTAGGCTTTCCAAAAAAAGTACCATGTGTTATATTAGGAACATTTGTTTCATCTCTTACCCCTTGAAGGTATTCTTATCTGTTAAGTCCCTATAAAGAAAATGATTTATGAAACCATGAGTTGCTGGTAATAAAAATGGGTAAGTTTAGTATTCTGATATATCGGCATACTTATCCAAGGAGACTTTGACTTTTAGCTGGCAGTTCAAATCCGGGAGCTTCACCAGCAACCTAGTGAAAAGGGAAACACAACATTCAATACACAGCATAAAAGCAGAAAGAATTATTTCTACCGATTGTAATTATATAGCAATTTATATATTTTGGTTTAAGTTAACTCTGGTTTTCATTTGCATTTTCCCTTAATATATGGTCACTTAAAATGATATGATGATTTGAGAAAACATTATTGACATTGGTGTTTATTTAAATCAAAATAAATTTAAGTTAACTCAGTTCATATGTGGTAATTTGAGTTAACTTTGGTGTTTAGTAGTTTATATGAGGTCATTTAAGTTACCTGTGGTACATATTTCAATATTTATATAGATAAAGATCATCTCTAATTTACATATGTAACCCTGGTTCCTTGAGGGAACAAGACGCTGCTTTGGAAGTGCTTTCATGTTGTCCATGCTCTGAATCAAATGTGTAATCTGTCCAATGGAAAACGCAGTGAAATCTGTCCCAGAGAGCTACAAAAGCACATAGTGTGAAGTCTCTTCTAGCTTCTGTTTGTTTATGTAGTGCTCTGTGTGTTTTCTATTGTTTGTCAATTGTTTGTTTAAAATGATGGCTAAAGAGAAAGAGACTAGGCACACCTACCGACTGTGTGTTCCTCCCTGCCCTGGCTATATCACAAGTGGGGATACACACAGTCTTTGTGTGGCTTGTCTGAGAGCAGACATTCTTTGAGTAGGGTGCCCCCTCTCTTCACGGTATTGGGATGGTTTTGGGATGGGCTTGTCCCTTTCTCCTGCCTCATCTGCCAAGTCCGGCTCCCATTGCATGCTTTGGCGGTCTCTTTCCCATGCGACAAGAGCATTCAGCTTTGCCTCTCTTCCTCTGAAGGGGGGGGGGCAGGGACTTGTAAGTCGGAGGTTAAGGAGCTAGTGTAGGTTGCGGCTCAAGCAGGCTTATCAGGATGACCTGCTGCAAAAGCTGGATGTGGGAGACATCTCGGGCAGCCAGGAGGTCCAGGAGCTCCGCCGTATGGTGGATTTAGCTCTCAGGGCCACAAAGGAGACCGCAATGGCCTTTGGCTGGCCTATGGCCACCCTAGCCTCCACAGAAAGGCATTTGTGGCTTAGATCCCTGCTGCTGGATGCCGCCTCTAACGCTGACTGGCCTGTTCGGCGACTCCGTTAACAGTTCCAAGAGGCTAAGAAACAGTCAGCGGGATTCCAGCAGTTTCTCCCACTTTCCCTGCTCGGTGGGCACAGCCCCAACCACAACCCAGCATCTCCTGTCATTGGGAGGAACATAAACAGATTCTGTGAGACGCTCTGGACTGAAGTCTCAGGAGGTGGCAGATCTGAGGACTGTCATCTTCAATAAGAGGGCTTCGGCCAAAAAGTCCTGACATATGATGTTCTGGGGACCATGCTGTAAAAGGAAATGTTGCACCTTCTTCGAGGCTCCTAAAGCTGCACCAGGGCATACCAGAGGTCAGTCTCTGGTGCTATACCAGAGTTCAGAGCGATTGATACCCTTGAGGGACTATCTGGCAGACTGGGAGGCTTTTCCAAACATATCCCAATTGGTCACTGTTCACTGTAGACAGAGGCTACATGATTTAGTTTGGGTCTTGTTTGCCTGGTTCGATAGGGTGGGTCCCACCCTAGTGGGAACCGAGCAGGCCCTGGTCATGGAACAAGAAGTAGACATTCTCTTGAGGAAGGAGTCCTTTGAGGTGGTCCCTTCATCAGACAGAAAGTCCGTGTTCTACCGCCGATAATTCATAGTTCCCAAAAAGGATGGTGGGTTGCGTCCTATCCTAGATCTATGTCAGCTAAACCGTTCACTTTTGAGGCTCAGGTTCAAGGTGTTGACCCTCAAGCAGGTTGTGTCGCAAATTAGATCTGAGGAGTGGTATGTTATGGTAGATCTAAATGATGCATACTTTTATGTATCCATCCTCCCTTCTCAAAGGTAGTTCCCGGGGTTTTCTTTCTGGGTTGAAGCGTACCAATAGAAATTTTCCCACTTAGAAATTTCCCCACTGTGGGACGAATAAAGGTTTATCTTATCTTAATATTGGGTCCTTTTATTTGGTCTTGCCCTCTCACCCCACACCTTCACAAAGTGTGTGGATGCGGCTCTGGTTCCCTGAGGATTCAAGGCATCTGCATCCTAAACTATATCGACAATTGGTTGATATTAGCTCATTTAGAGCAGTTAGTGGCCCGGCATTAAGATGTTTTTCTCACTCACATGAAGAAGCTAGGGTTTTGGCTGAACGGCAAAAAAAGTGTGATTTCTCCTTTACAGAGAACCACTTATTTTGGCAACTATAAGAGAAATGTGCGTGCAGCTATCTCCTGTCCGCATTGTGTCCATCATTACGGCCATCAGGAGGATCAGAGAAGAGCAGTCACTTACTGTCTAGCAGTTCCAGAGACTGGTCGGGCTTATGGCAGCAGAGTGCAATGTGATTCCTCCTTGGCCTACTGCACATGAGACCCCTTCAGTGGTGGCTCAGGACCAAAGGGTTCTCACAAAGGGGCAATCTCCTCTATATTATTCAGACAACACCTCTGTGGTTTCGTACATCAACCACCAGGGGGGTCTTTGCTTATGTCTCTTGTACAGGCTGGCACACCAGATTCTCCTGTGGTTTCAAGGGAAGCTTCTTGAGTGCAGCATACATCCTGGGCAGCCTAAATGAAGCAGCAGATGCCCTGACGAGACAGGGATTAATACCCGGGGAATATCGGCTCCACTGTCATGTGGTGGAGCAGATCTGGAAGAGATTCCTCAGAGCTCATGTAGACCTTTTCATGACTCAAGAGACACCACACTGCCCTCTTTGGTTCTCCCTTACTCCCCCAGGCCCTCTGGGGCTGGACTCCTTGGCTCAGGCGTTGCCAAGGCTACCCCTGTATGCCTGAGCCAAGGAGTCCAGCCCCAGCCCGGCCCTGCAGCACTTCCTAATCCTTACAGAAGCTGGTGCCAGCTTTACTCCATGTGCTTTTTATAGCTTTCTGGTCGTGACATTATCCCACTGGTGACGCCAGGGGCACACTCTCAAAGCATCGTTGACACAGCATACATCCATAACCTAGAGACGTTTATTCTGGATTGAGTAAACTGGTGTACATTTAAGTTTATTTGTGGTTATTTGACTTTAACTTTATTTGAGTTGCCTGTAGTGTTTAGTTATCTGAGGTGAGGTACAAGCTTTTGAGATAACTGTGTAGCTTTTAGTTGATCTGTAGTCGTTCGATAAAGATATTCATTTGAGTCATCAAATTTGAACTGTTCCAGTATCACTCAATATAACTCTTGAGCGTGAGTTTATTGATGTTCTTTTTACATACCTGAGTTGAACTGTGAACTGTGAATTAGTCTTCAGCACCAGGGGCCTCTCCGGATGAGTGGCCATGCATGGCTGTCTTTCCACCACCATGGAACTGAAAGACACATCACAAGCACTCGCATCCTTCACTTGCATGTAATCCTGACCACAAAGCCAAGCCAAATACCGACAAAGAACATGACATACTTGATGAGGAGGGTTTTGAAGAGCAACAACACCTGCTCCTGCATTGAGCACATGTTCAAAGCAATGGGGTCGTTATCGTACGTGAAGTTCTGCACCAGCTCCTGAAGCGTGTTCAGCTGATGACGAATCTGCTGCAAACACTCAGCTACTGAGGTAAACCTGTGGTGTACATGTTACTTTGGTTAGCCTACAGAAAAAAGGTATAAAATTCACATTGTCTGTCATGCATATGCACTCAGAAAATGGAACCTTGAACAGTAGATGGACATCTACTTATCTACTCACACGCACGCACACACACACGCACGCGCACACACACACACACACACACACACACACACACACACACACACACACACACACACACACGCTAAAATGTGTGTTACCGAACTGTACAACCTGGAACACACACACACACACACACACACACACACACGCTAAAATGTGTGTTACCGAACTGTACAACCTGGACTTAACACTTAACACACACTCATTCCATCCATTCCACCACCATTTACTTGTTATTATTTATACTTGACCGTACTACACTTTAACTGCTGTTTTTTCACCTTTCACTGTATTACACTGTTTACATGCTGTCTTATGCACCTCTTGACTGCTGCTGTTTTTTGCACTACATTCTTTTGTTTATATTCACTCCCGGTTATAGTTTTAACAGTTCTCCTTGTACAGTACTGTATAATCAAAGTATACAGTAGGTGTACTGGTCGGCGCTATCTTGGGTTTTGTGTCTTTTCTTGTGTTGTCTTGTGTTGTCTGTCTGTACTGTTTTTTGTCTGCACTGTTTGCACTCGGTTGCACTCGATGCACTTTATGTAGCTTGTGTTGTGTTGTAGCTCTATGTTGTTGTTTAGTGTAGCACCAGGGTTCCCGAGGAATGCTGTCTCATTTTTACTGTGTACTACTGTGTACTACTGTGTATAGTAGAAATGACAATAAAAGCCATTTGACTTGACTTGACATTAGATATATATAGATAGATATCTTATAGAAGGTTCGGTGCTAAAGACAACCAGGGCGGGAGAGTAATAAAGAACAACTAAATTAATTACTGTACTTAAGTAGCTTTTCACAGAAACTGACTTAATTTCTTAAGTGACGAAAATGATAGAAAAATTATAGCCATAATAAATAATAGTACATTGGATACTTAAGTACATTTAAAGGCAAATACTTTTTCTTAAGTTAAAAGGACACTTTTACATTAACTGGAGTCATATTTTACTCTAGTTATTTTACTTTAGAGTGGATCTACTTTAACTCAAATGCATTGCTTATGTACTTCGTCCACAACTGGTATCTTATAAGTGTCTTCAGGTTTGAAATTGCTGTGAAGTTTGGAAAACTTGAAGTGGTTGGAACAGGTTTGGATCTCCTACTTTAAGACGGGGAAATCCAATACAACTGCATCCAAAGACATATTCAACTGTGTGCCTCCATTTTTTTGAAAAAACGTTTGTGGAAGAACCATATGTACACACACATCATACTGTATATAACACACATGTATGGTAAAAAAAAAAACCCTCACCAGTTCTGTAACTGATCCAGGCAGGCATTTGAAGGACCACCAATGCACGCCATCTGCTGCCTCTGCTTCCACTCTGGAAGCTTTTCCGATATTAGCATGTTCTCTGTCAAATCCGCTAAGTTTAGCGCAATAAATACCTCCATTACTACGGCCTGCACAATACATAGACAAATAAAATGCTCATTAAGTTATATTAGAGCATTCGATTGTTACTGTTCATTAGATTAATCGGTTGCCTGTGCTGGTATGTGACATACATATGGGTTTCATTTGGGAAGAATCTAAAACCCAGGAGCTGCATTCAGCATTGGCCTACCTGTCTCATTGTATTTAGCTTAAGGAACATTTCTCTGATCTTCAGTTCCTCCAACTGAATCTCTTTGGCTATTTGTATGGTTGTTTCGACCTCCACTGAAAACACAAAGCATACATTGATATTATCTATCTCATTAGGGATAAACTTGTAAAGCTATTCATTTAAAACTGATATTCTCAATATAAGTCAACCGATAGTAAAAGTTCTCTGATACCGATAGCTGGGTTGGATTGTATTTGTCAATAACTAGTAATCAACTGATTATCCATTTTTAAAATGCATAATGAAAAAAAAAAAAAAACACTCCATGTAAAATGTTACTGAACTTTATTACAAAAATAAAATAAATATATATAATTAAATGAATCATGAAAATGTTGTGAATAAAAAAATGATGAATATATTATATATACTGATCAAAATTATAAAGGCAACACTTTTATATTTAAAGTGGCTTTTTATTGTGGCCAGCCTAAAGCACACCTGTACAATAATCACGCTGTCTAATCAGCATCTTGATCTAGCACACCTGTGAGGTTGATGGATTCTCTCGGTAAAGGTGAAGTGCTCATTAACACAGATTTAGACAGATTTGTGAACAATATTTGAGAGAAATAGGCCTTTTGTGTACATAGAAAAAGCCTTAGATCTTTGAGTTCAACTCATGTTAAAAAATTTAGGCAAAAGTGTTGCATTTATAATTTTGTTCAGCAGTATATACACACACACACACACACACACACACACACACACACACACACACACACACACATATATATATATATATATGTGTGTGTGTGTGTATATATGTATATATGTATATATATATGTGGATGGACAGGAATGAGTTTATTACAAACTGAAACAGAATGTCACATAAATAAAAATAGTTACATCCAAAATGAATTAAAAAAAGACAGTAATTCACTTCTAGAGGCTGCTCTCGTACTGTATAACGCAACCTGGAAAAACTATCTGTATGAATTTTAGCAGATAGCTGATAGTTCCAACAATCAACTAACAGCGCTGGTTAATGGCAAAACAGATTAATCGGTCGACCCCTAATTCTTAATTTAATAATTTCCTAATAAATATGTAATTAAATAAATAAAAATGCAATATGACCCGAAAAAGATCCAAAAAATGTAATAACTTACTAACTCCACCTCTGTAACTTCTTGGCTTTACTTCATACTCCACTTAACAAATATTTTATACATACCCCATTTTATACACTTTACCTGAAAAATAGTGCAAGCAAAACAAATTAATCTCTTACTTCTACTCTGTAATGTTTTTGTCTTGAAGTCATGTTCTTTCTGTAGATCCTCTAGAACCCCAATGTCTTGTTTGGCTTCCTGTTTACACAAATTAACCAGAAAAAAATGCAATAACACCATTACTATCTGAGGACAGGAGCAGAAATGTAGGAAAGTCTGAAAGACATTTAACCTCTGCAACTGATCCAGAATGCACTCTTATGACTTGTTTTTAAACACCACTTATTCCTCCATCCTCTACCACTGATTCCTCCATCCTCTACCACTAATCCCTTCATCTATAACCACTATATCACTGAACCCTTCATCCTCTACCACTGCACCATTAATCTCTCTATTCTCTACCACTGCACCACTGATCCTCCATCCTCTACCACTGAAATGTATTACATTCTTAGATGAAAAATCTGGACAGTCAAATTACATATAAAACTCATTCCCATAGCGTATTTTAGTATTTTATCAGATTTTAAACAATATATGTGTAGTATTTTTCTTTTTTATCATGTTATTTTTCCACTCATAATTTACCTGAACTTTTTTCTTCAGTTCGTTCACCTGGCTGTCCAGCTGCTTTTGCTTCTTAATTACAACATTGCCCTGAGGGGAGCCCATATTTTCCTAGGAAAATGAAATCATTTTTGTTAATGAAATACACATAACCTGTTAATTTCTACCAAAGTAAAAATAATTGAAACTGAGTTGGAAGTAGGTCTGAAACGATTTCTCAAGTAACTTTGTAATTTGAGTAAAAATGTATTTGCTTAATGCATTGTTTAGTCCATTTAACTACACATGAAGCAATTTGTTTGCCCACGGACCATAATTACTGACGCACCACCCGCTAAACTCTTGAGCGCTCTGGACAGGTAAACCCAGAAGACGCTGCAGAATAAAAAATTAAGGAATGGGGAGAAAACAGCGAGGGGTGAGGAAAAGATTCATATGCAGGCCCGCTTTTACAACATTTTTAAAAGTTTGCTTAATTTTTATTTTTTTCTCGCAATTAAGAGTTTCTGGAGAGAACTCTGTCTAACAATCAGCTCTGGAGGAGGTGAAACAAGAACCTCGTTCATACACCAACAGTTTCAAACTTCAGGCCAACAGCATGGATGCACCAGAAATTTTGGATGTTTACGAGAAATAAATTTGCCATTGTAAGAAAAAAAGTCGGAATAACAAGAAAAAACTTTATGTTATGGAAATATGATTCTATAGATTCAGGCCAAAGAAAACAACAGAGATTTTCCAAAGTTTGAGATCATTTCAAACTAAAACATAAAGAAAACACAGCACAGTGCGTTTACCTTTTTGAGAGTAATCTGAAATTAATTTAAATATTTTCATTTATGATTTTTGATTTACATATTTGTATTTGCATTTTGATGTAATATGGCAATTAAATGCACTACATGGGTTCAGTTTTCACAGATATTCTTGTAGGCAATTTCAGTATAAAGGAAACAAATTACTTTTTCCTTTTAAGAGACCCGTCCTATTTTCTCTTGCATAGTGTTGCTCTTTAAATTAGAAAAAAGTACTTATACGATTACTCAATTAATCAATGGACTTATGAACAATGGGCAATCCACATGATCTCACTTCCGTACCCACCCTACTCGCCAGATTTGTGTCCTGCGGACTTCACCCTTTTCCCAAAGATGAAGATCCGACTCAAAGTTTTGACACCATTGCAGAAATGCAGCACGAATTGCAGGTGTTTGAAACGTTTTAAAAAGAAGACTTCCAATACACGTTCCAGAAGTGGCAGGAACACCACTGAAATGTAAATAAATAAAATATTTTCTTGTAAACAGAGCGAGTCTCGAAACTATTTAAGTGTTGCACATAAGATGGTTATAATATGAATAGAAATGTTCAGGAAGTGGATCGCCTGGAGGAAAACACTGTTCTTTGTGATGCTCCATTTTACATTCGAATGCTCGCCTTATCACTCTGGTGGTATACAGTTGAAGAATGAAGAGTGGACAGAAGAGCCCTAATAACTTTCTCAGCAGTCCAGATTGTTGGATTTGGTAGCTGTACATAAGACAGACACAAAAATCTTTGGGTTTCTCCCAATTGGAGGTCGCCACAGTGGATCATTTGTATTCGTGATCCGCATATTTGATTTGGCACATATTTTTATGCCTAATGCCCTTCCTAATGCAACCCTCCCCATTTATCCGGGCTTGGGACCGGCAACTAAGAGTGTACTGAGTTGTGCAACCCTAATGGCTGGGTTACATAAGACAGACACGATGACGGCTAAAACTGCATCAACGGCTAAAACTTGTGGCAGGTTGAACTTTCTCAACTTGTAAAGGAAGAAATGTTCTCTGCTGAGTTTTCTGTGTTATGGAGTCATTTAGTGCTTCCCATAATGCAGGTTTTGGAATTAAACCAAAATTCGACCTACAGTACATAGTTGTTAAAATTCTCTTAACTTAATTGTGGCCAGACATGGTTCACGCTCCAAAGTTCTTTAATTATTTAGATCATTATTCAATTAAATTCAATTTGTATTTGTAGAGCACTTTTAACAATGGACATGGCAGTTTTAGACAGATAAAGCGGTAATGAAAGAGTATATGAGTTTGTTACTTAGAATTGTAAGTTTATCCCTGATGAGCGAGCCAATGTCGACTGTGGTAAGAACAAACTCCCTTAGATGGCATGGGGAAGAAGCTTTTAGAGGAACCAGACTCAAAGGGGAATCCATCTTCATCACCAAATGTCCTTAGTTTACAATTGCATCATTGTTCAGGTGTGGCAACAAACGTGTGGTCTTGAGCCACTGTAGTATATATTAAGTCTATTAAATATTAAATGCAGTCCAAATCTATTCTTCAAGTTTTAAGTTGCTCAGTAATTTCATGGATCTTTTTGGTTGTTGATGTGGAACCATCTCCAGCTGCACAGAGTGGCCTCCGTATTCACTAAATACAGTATATTGAACCAAGTAGAATCAATGTCAGATATATAAAATAGCCCATGTACTGTACCTGTGTTCTAATGGCAATCTCTAGAATTCTCCTTTCCTCTTTCATGGAGTTGGATATGATCATAGCCATGTACGTCGGATTTTCTTGAAAGTGCTCCTGCAAGGACGATAAAAACATTAAAAATACAATCTGAATGAATGGTGCGAGGAGAGGAAGGTTTAGAACTAGTGGAATTGTGTATCTGTGGTGGTTCTGCACCTGCAGGTTGCGTTGTATTTTGCGGAAGTTGTGCTGAAGGAGAAAGTTGTTGCTTGGGTTCAGGCGACCGTAGAGCTCATCCAGTTTACTCAGTAGGTCGTGAAAACGCAGCCTCGCGAGGGACTCATCAAGTGCTACAGTGTCCCTGTGCCAGATAATAATAATAATAATAATACCGTCAATAATCGTATCAACAATAGGCAGGTCCGATTTGCAAAAACCCATATTTTATTCGCAATATAACTGTTGAAATGTTGAAATTGAGTAAACGTACCATGATGAGAGTAATGTAAAGTTTAGAAAGAGTGGAAATGTTATTTGAGGATAGTAAACTGGTTTATAGAGTGTACACAATACTTCATTTACAGTGTACAACTGAATTAAAGAAAACTTGATGTGTATTTAGTGATCCAGAAACCAATGGTAGTGTTTTTTAAATGGGAGAAAAAAAGGACAATGAATACTCCTCTGCCCTCATTGCTGAGGTGCCCCCTCACCAAATTCTTGGAATTCAAATGTCTAATCGAATTATTGAACCCAATCTGATCTAATATAAATACAACATTTGCTGTTGTTGGCACACTTTGTAGACAAAAAATGCCAATGCCTTGACAAAATAAGAGATCTGATAAAGAAAGAGAGAAGAGAAGCTGCAAAAAGGCAGTTCAAATTTGCAAACATGGATTCAAAGCTCAAGCAGGTAAAACATCTTATTAGCAGTTTGTCACACTTTAATTCTTGTAATTAAGTACATTTTAAATTTCCAATCTCTGGACTTAATTTAGCATATTAACATGGGGAATTTGAGTTTGGGAAAGATGCAAGAGCCTTCGAAAGCATGACTTCTACCTGGATGGTGGACTGAAATCAGTGCCAAATGCTGAAGAAGCGGTTTATTTGCTGAAAAGGCAAATCAAGACTCAGGAGATGTTAGCATGTTCCAGCCTGAGACTTATATATAGACTTACATAAAAAAGCATCGAAAAGTCCTGCTGTGATGAAAGCTTTTCCTGTGGAGGATCATGTAAAGGACGTCAAGGACCTGGATTTGAAAAAGAATACTCCACCTGTTCAGCGGGGCCTTGGTCTTAGTTGGAATCTTTACGCTGACACCTTTACGTTCTCTGTTGATGCAAAGGAGAAGCCTTTTACACGGAGAGGTGTCTTAGCAACAGTCAACAGCGTTTTCGACTCTCTTGGGCTGGCAGTGCCTGTTACAATCCAGGAAAAGTTCCCTATTTGTGATTTGACAGTTGACACATAAGACTGGGATTTTTCTTTACCAACAGACAGGGAAGCCTTGGAAATGGGAGACTTGGAATTGCTCTTTGATGATGTGATCTAGCTAAGTTTGAAATGCCCAAAGGTCTTTGGCACAAAAATCTTTGGCACAAAGGAAAGAAATCCAGTTTTTTCAGATGCTTCCACAAAGGCTATAGCTGTACATCTTAGAAAAGGCTAAGCTTGCTCCACTGTCTGCTCACACCATACCTAGATTAGAGCTGGGAGCAGCTGTCCTGGCAGTAGAAGTGGCAGAACTTATTCAAAATTAATTGGACATTACCCCAAATGCTGTAAAAAAAAAAATTTGCAACAGTAAAGTTGAGAAACCAAGAAGAAACCAGGCGGTATGTATATGTGAGCAATAGAGTTCAACAGATCAGGAATTCGACATGCCCAGAACATTGGCATTATGTTCCCACAAGTCAAAACCCTGCCGACCATGCAAAACGTTTAGTACCTGCTTCAGATCTGAAAGATTCTGCATAGATTTCTTTGCCTGCCTTTCTTTCTCATTGTGCTTCAAAGGGTCTTGAAGATCATCAGACATGCATCCTAATTGACTTTAATTGAAATGTGGAAGTGTGTTCTAATCATACTGCCCTAACACCCTATGACCTTCCTTTTGGTCTTGGCTTGCATCGCTTTGAGCGCTTCTCAACATGGAAATGTTTTAGATGAATTATATCAAACTTAATCCGCATTATACATTCATTCAACATCAAAACTGAGGTAGCGAGCGCCTGTACAAAATGCCATCTTTGCGACAAAACATCCAGAGAGAATTTTTTTATTCTATATTTGTAACAACTGGATAATTTGTATTAACAAGCAGAGTCCCAAAAAATGGCTGTGCATGGCCCTGAGTCTCAGTATGTGCTCAGAAACATGTTTAATGTGGCTTAATACAGTACAGAACAGTAGGGTGAACTACAGAGACAAGCAAGACAAACCAGTCAGACAGAACTCTTAGCTTTTAGTCACGTGTTTTATCTACACCCCACAATGTTAGTGTTACTTCCTGGTTTGGGAACAACACCATGCAGGACAGGCGAACCACTTTTTTTTCTTTGTTGCGTTCAGTGAAGTGCCTCCGCTCCTTAAAAGCAAACACAGAGAGAATGAGGAAGAGCTTCTTCCCACAGGCCATTCGGAGTTTAAACCAGGAAACACCCAGGATCTAGTACTGGAGCTCTCTCTCCATTGTCAATCATTTCTGCACAACTTTTTTGTTGCACTATGACACTTTAACAGCTTAGTGCCACTATATATCACACCACATTGCACATGGAGACTAAATCACGTTCATTTGTACTTCCAATATCTTCCATACTCATGAATGTATATATATGTATTCTCAAATATTCTATATATTTTATCCTTTTTATTTATCTACCTTTTTTGTTTTGTTTTATTTTTTATCCTTAATTCTATTCCTTTTTATGCTTAATGCTGGACAGTAGTACAAAGCATTTCACTGCTTGTCGTACTCTGTATGTATGTGACAAATAAAATTCGATTTAATTTGAACTTCACTTTTCAAAATATGTGAGCAGTTCATTTCTCACCAGTCAATGCTCTCAATCCACTGGCTGAGGTACTGGCGAACCTCCATGGGGAAGGCGTCATCGTAAAGTTGACCGATCTGCTCCAGGTATCTCGAGTCCAGCTGTTGAAGCTGGTACCAAAGTGCCATCTAGCAACACATTCAATCATCACAATCATCTCAATTTTTCCTCTCAGGTTATTTACATGATTTCATTTGTATTTGACTGAGTTTCAGGCATCACAATTAGCAAGAAAGGACGATGATAAAATGGAAGGTGGTAAAGGCACTGAAATGGGATTAGAAGGTTATGAGTTAAAATCCCACCACCACCAGGCTGCCACTGCTTAGTTCTAGAGCAAAGGCCTTAACCAGCCCTTGCTCTAGATAAAGGCATCTGCCGAATGTCATAAATGTAACTGAAAACTCCTTGACTTTTTTTATTTGAATTCATTGTCAGGTAATGGGGATTTGTGTTTACTTTGAGAACCGATAGAGCTTCATTTACTTGTGCAGTTTCTTTTGTTTACTGAAGGATGAATCTAATACAACTACAGCCACGATATTCTACAATAACATTAACGTGCGACACACTCAAATTTTATATTCAGTCTACCAGGCAAGTCAATCTGCAAGGGTCCCCAAACTACACCCGCATACCCCCACATTTAAAACGGCTACTGGCAGAGACATATTTGTGAAATTTTATTTTAAATATATGTTTTACTCCTATCATATCTGAATTTTATTTTAATGGTTGGCTTTCAAACTAAACTTCCCTTAGTTATTAATTGAGTTGAGTTGCTGAAACTTCCGGCTATTGGCAAAAATCCATACCTATAGTTTTTCCGGCTTCCGGCCTCTGGAGGCGAATCACTGACGTCAGTGTGCTTGTTTTTGTTTCTCCACACGAGACCGGAGAGACCGAGAGCGCTATATTATATTTATCATTATAATTTATTAATTATATAATTATATTTACCAATAAATGTATTATTATTTATTTCAGTAAGCATATTTTTACGATTTAGGACCTTTTTTTTATACTTGTAATGAAGCTCAGTACCATTTTACATGGAGTGTTATTTTTGTTTGTTTGTTTGGTTTTTTTTTTATCCAGTATTGGATGATTAATCACTATCAGCAAGCACGATCCAAACCCGCTATTGGTATCCGTAAAATCCACTATCGGTCAACCTCTAGTTTTTTTTTTTTTTATTCACACACCAAACATAGACATGAATAAGTCTATTTTAATTTCAACAGCAATAAATCAAAAAAAAATGTGATTATGATAGTAATAATGCTCTTTCAATAGGCAGAATATCTCTTGAAAAGTAATGATCACTTGTTTGTATGGTGCAGAACAAAATAATGAACTAATCTAGCATTAGGAGGCAGAATAAATACATTTAAAATCATAATAAAATCTTCACAATGATACTGGAAGTCACTCCGGCATGTCATTTTTTGTTACAGACCAACCCGGCCCCCAGTAGAGAAAGGACAAATTATATAGCCCATAATTAACGTTTAGATACACACTCGCATCACCATATAAAGTGTAACATTCACAGAGGGCTCAGAACCCAGTGTGACTCCTACACGGCAAAAGAGAAGCAGAAGTGGAAGTTTGAGTAAAAATATTTATTGATGGAATAAGAAATACAAATTTTAGAAACTGACTTTGTACTGAAATTGCGTTTGGCACCTAAGAGTTCATCAGTGAACATAATAGACTTCCACCTCCACTATTCTGGGAACATGTTCCACTAGATTTGGTGGAGATTTGTAAGATTTCATAAGTAAAGTCAGAGTAAAGTCAGGTAGTGATATAGGTGAGGTGAGGAGGCAGTCAGAGTTCACATTCATCCCAAAGGTGTTCAATAGGGTTGGAGATCTATAGCAGGAGATCTTCCACATTGTCTAAACCGTGGAAAGCATTTTTTATGGATCTGTGCACCTGGTTATGCATCTTTCCCTGGTTGTTGAATCTGCTAAAGTTCAGAATATTAAAAAAAATTAGGATGTGGTATCTGGATGTCCAAGGTTTGCCTTGCAATATTGCCTTGGTGTGAATTCTCAAACAACCTTTCTCCTGAACCCTACTGCTAGGTACAATATACACACACACATCTATATATATATCTC
>MU562658.1:66849-77921 GCA_024362625.1 Silurus asotus
CCTTTTCATTCAAAGAGTTTTCTTTATTTTCATGACTATGAAAATTGTAGAGTCACACTGAAGGCATCAAGGGCTATTTGACCAAGAAGGAGAGTGATGGGGTGCTGCGCCAGATGACCTGGCCTCCACAGTCACCGGACCTGAACCCAATCGAGATGGTTTAGGGGTGAGCTGGACCGCAGAGTGAAGGCAAAAGGGCCAACAAGTGCCGAGCATCTCTCGGGGAACTCCTTCAAGACTGTTGGAAGACCATTTCAGGTGACTACCTCTTGAAGCTCATCAAGAGAATGCCAAGAGTGTGCAAAGCAGTAATTAAAGCAAAAGGTGGCTACTTCGAAGAACCTACAATATGACATTTTTTAGTTGTTTCACACTTTTTTGTTGTATATATAATTCCATATATAATTCCACATGTGTTAGTTCATAGTTCAGATGCCTTCAGTGTGAATCTACAATTTTCATAGTCATGAAAATAAAGAAAACTCTTTGTATGAAAAGGTGTGTCCACACTTTTGGTCTGTACTGTGTGTATATATATATATATATATATATATATATATATATGTACATACATGCATACTTACATATAACGGGACACCATGAGGGACAAAAGAACTGACACATAATTTTATAGGACCACTATGGATTCGGTAAAGTGTCCCATTACTTGACCTAGGAGATCCAAACCTGTTCCAGTATGACAATGCCCCTGCACAAATCCAGCTCCATGAAGATACATGGAAGCAGACTGCTGATATAAAATTACAGTCAAAACCAAAGAGCAGTAAAATGATCAGCCTCACCAAAGAGCTAAATACTGGAGTTCAGTGTGGAGATACAGAGCAGTGGGAAGGAAACAGTGTGAGGCAGAGCTTAGAAACACCACCGAGAACAGTGGGTGGAGGCTCAGGAGAGCATGTGGGGAGGAAACCACGTGCATTCCATGAAAAGTTAAACTGGTCTGAAAACTTGAAATGTGTGTGTGTGTGTGTGTGTGTGTGTGTGTGTGCCAAATCCATAATTTCCTTGTAAAACAAACCGATGATCACATGGCTCACAGCTTTATTTCCCTACATCTGCCGTTTATAATAATAATAATAATAATAATAATAATAATAATAATAATAATGATGATAAAAACAATAATAATGATGATGGTTCCTTGTCGATCAGTAGATCGATTAATCTCCTACTGCACTCACCCATGAAAACCAATACAACAGAAACCCTCCTACAATTTGTACTGGTTGTAGTAGACATACTGGGAATTGCACTGCTTTTAATGGACATTTTATTGGTGTTGTAATGGTGTGGGTGTCTACTGGGACCTTCTCACTTTTAATTGGTGGCATGGTTTGTTTTATGCAATTTTACATTATGAGCTCCATACACACACACACACACACACACACACACACACACACACACACACACACACACACACACACAGACAAACAGAAACACATAACCACATACTCACACCTACTAAACATGTGGAAAAGATATTATTCAGTGCCGCCACCTGCTGGTCGACTTTATCACTGCAACAAAGAATAAAAAAAACTTCTCCTCCTTCTTCTTCTTCTTTTTTTCAGCTTCTCCCATTAGGTGTCGCCACAGCGGATCATTAGTCTCCATACCCCCCTGTCCTCTACACCTGCCTCTTTCAACCCAACTACCTGCATGCGTTTCCTCACAATATCAATAAACTTCCTCATTAGTCTTCCTCTTTTCCTCCTTCCTAGTGGCTCCATCCTCAGCATTCTCCTACCGATATACCCCAAGTCCCTCCTCTGCACACATCCAAACCATCTCAATCACACCTGTGACCCTAATTCACCTCTAAACCCCATTGTGGATTAATTTCCTGTAACAGCATAACACAGAGTGTTTTATTTCTCTTTTATTTATTCCAAATGTCTATCATATAGTCATTCTGAGTTATTGTGTGTGCGCTGTAATAATCCAGGCCTAGGGATTTCTACATCACCAAAAGGGAACATGACTGTTTTATAATTTTTATTGAAAATCAAAACAAATGATACATTCATGGAGCAGAAAACGTGTTACATTTTCTTTCAAAAATAAAAAAATAAAAAGAATATGGACAGAAACAAAAGGAAAACCAGACACGTCATGGAGACCGCACAGATTACTGATCAGGATCGTCAATTTCAGTTTTATTCCTGCTCGACATCATGTGTCTCAAATCCTTAGAGATGCTCGAATCTACCGAGTAAATGTGTTTATGGCCTTTTGGATTCCGGACCGTTTCTGATATTTATACATTACATTCAGTTTTCAAACGCTGTGCGTCATAACAATCAGTTTTTATCAGATAAAATGTACAAAAAGAGGATATGTGAGATTGCAGGAGTGGACAACGACAAATAAGTGATTTTAAACACACACATACACACACACACACGCACACACACACACGTGCACACACACACACACTCACGGTATTTCTCACACGCCTTTTATGTATTTGTGCTGAAGCAGAGAGAATGCAGGAAGGTCTATAATGAGCTCATCTGTAAACAAATAAATAAATAAGTCAATATAAATACTGAATTACATTTGTCATGTCTAAATTTACGCATTTACACTTCGTGGTTTTTTTGTGTAAATATGATATGACGAAATATAACTGTAAAAGGATGCAAAAAAAAAAAAGCATGACCTATAGTTTATATATACACACATAACACACCCACACACACACACACACACACATGCACGCACGCACACACACAATCGTATGTGTCGTAAAATGTCGTAATTTAAATCTGTTTATTGTTATTCCTCGGATACGAAGCATAATGATCGAGGGAAGGATGAGAATAGAGGAAGAAAACTAGCAATACTTACAACACTTTCGATCTCGAAGGGGCTAATGTGCTGGCTGAGCATGTGCGACATTCCGGGGGATAACGGTGGCTCCGGAGACGAGCAGGAAAGAGGAGATGTGCTGAACAAACACAACCATGACAGGTCTTATAGATACCACCAGATAATGAGACACTGGGGTAAAAAACAAGATCTAATATTTAACTTACTTCAGAGAGATGGGAATCAGAATAGTCGGGATGTACGGGCAAACTGTACGAGCAGAAAGAGACAGGAAGTCAGAAATGTGCATGTGATTATTTCTTTTTTATGAAGCGTGTTAAGCCTTTGTTCATAACTTGCCTTTGTTCAGCTGACTATTGTAATGTTTCCCGAATGCTTCGTCCTTTGGGATGTCGGGATAAAGGAATTTCAGAGGGTTCTCTGGAACGATCCCGTCTGCGATGACTTTATAATCCCGGATGATATCGGCGATAGGAAGTGCGCTGAGGCGGTTTTTGGTGTAGGGCTCTACAGACATGAATTTTGCTTCACCTGAGAAAAGAGCCAAACATATAATTAGGACACATGGGCATTTTATTATTAGGTGTGAATGCTAGTTCTGTGTTCAATACAGTTGTTCCCACTGTACTGATCACTAAGCTCAGTGACCTGGGTATCTGCACCTCCATATGCAGATGGATTCTGGACTTTCTCACCAACAGACAGGTATCATCAACCCTCATTCTAAACAACGGCATCCCGCAGGGCTCTATCCTGAGCCCACTACTCCCTGTTCACCCACGACTGTGCTCCTCTGTATATCGCCAACATATTTAAGTATGCAGTTGACACCACCGTGGTCGTCCAGATTAGCAACCACAATTAAGTGGCCTAACAGCAGGAGACCCTCTCCAGTCTACATCATTGGAACTGAGGTAAAGAGGGTCTTCAGCCTTAAGTTCCATGGAGTTCACATCTCTGAGGATCTATCCTGGCACCAGAACACTTCAGCTCTGTTTAGGAAGGCACAACAGCACCTGTACGTCTTGAGTAGTCTTAAGAAAGCTCATCTGTCCCCTGGGACTCTAATAAAATGAATCATCTAGAACATCCTGACCAACTCCATTACTGTATGGTATGGAGGCCCATTGTATGTAAACACAAAGCCCTGTAAAGGGTGGTCAAAACCACTTAATGCATCACTGGCACCCAACTACCTGCCATTGAACACCTTCACCACAGCAGATTTCTGCACAGAGATCACAACATCATCAAGAACTCCCAGTCTCAAACTGTTTAACCTCCTTCCATTAAGAAAGAGAAATCTATCTATCTATCTATCTATCTATCTATCTATCTATCTATCTATCTATCTATCTATCTATCTATCTATCCTTCTTTTCTTTCTTTCTATGCTGCTATCCTACAACTCCACACTCTGCTTTGTGGGTGGTGGTGTTGTGTGGAAACACTAGAAGTTTCTCCAGGGTAAAAGCTATTCATTTCCCGTTCCTTGTCCAGATATGATGTGGAAGCATGAGAGCTCTTACCGTTTTCCTGCTCCACCCAGGTGAAGGTGATTCCTCCAAGATGACTTTCGCTGAAGCGCAGCAGGAACGTCCCAGACTCCCGGTCCTTAAGCAGAGCACGCTCCATCTCCTTACTCACAAACCCCATAATGTACCTGCAGATGGGGCAAGGTATAATTGTTATTTTCTCCAGCAGACACACAGGTACAAGAAATACACATTGTATGGTCAACAGCACAAACGTGATGTGATGAAGTCTGCAATTGCGATAGGTCCTTCCTTTTTATCCTTCCTTTCTATCCTTCCTTCCTATGCTCCCTTCTTTCCTTTGTATCCTTCTTACTTTTTCTTCCTTCCTTCCTTCCTTCCTTCCTCCGTATCCTTTCTTCATTCTATTGTATCCTACCTTCCTTTCTATCCTTCCATCGTTCCTTCCTGTTATTTCTTCCTTCCCACAATCTCTTGTTTTTATCTTTCATTCCTTTCCCTCTTTCTAATCTTCTTTTATATTGTTCTTTTCTATTCTTTCTTTCTTCCCTACTATTCTTCCTTCTTTCCTGTCTATAATTTCTTCCTTCCTTTCTTCCTTCCTTGCTTCTATTCTTCTTTTCTTTCTTCTTTTCATCATTACTTTCTTTTTACTATCCTAAACGTGTCACTAGCAGGTCTCTGCCCAGTGATTGCCCTGCCACGGGGGCATGATAAACTGCAATGGCGGATGTGTAGACTTTGAGGGTTGACGGAGCCAACCCTCTGGCGAACTGTTCCTGAAGGAATTCCAGCACTGAACCAACCAGGCAGTTGGCACCATCCACTGTTTAGATGCCATCTCGCGGCATATGACCTCCTCGTAGTGGAAGCTCTAGCTTGGTGAATGGTCTCTATGACCTCGGTAGAGAGACCGGAATCCCGGAGCTGTCTAATGGGTCTTCGGCCAAGAACGTTGGAAAGGATCCCCTGGCAGAGAAGTGCGAGTAGCGACGCTCTGTTTTTGGACCTCCTGCTGACAGGAGGTGCTGGGTTGTGCTTTGCGCTGCACCTGCAGAGCAGCCCCAAGAGAGCGACATGGGAGGAACTGCTGAAACGCTGCCAACTGTTTCTTGGCCTCCTGAAATCGGTCGACTACCTTGTTCAGGGAGTTGACAAACAGGCCAGTCAGCATTAGAGGGAAGTCCAGCAAGACGGCCTTGCCCCCATCAGAAAGTTTTGAAAGGGTGAGCCATAAATGCCACTCAGTGAAGGCAATGGCAGGCATAGACCGGCCAATGGCGAAAGTGGTCTCTTTTGTGTTCTCGATAGCTATATCCGCCGTACGGTGGAGTTCCTGGACCTGCTGGCTGCCCGAGATGTCCCCCACATCTAGATCTCGCAACAGGTCTGCCTGATATGCCTGAAGCACCACCATGGTTTGTAGGCATGCAACGGCTTGACCTGCTGAGTCATAAGACTTACCCAAGAGCACCAAAGTATTACGCAGGGACTTGGTGAGCAATGTCTGGGTCTTAAGGGACGATGCAGCCCCTGGGGAGAGATAGCTGGCTCTTCAACCCGGGGCATTGACCCATAACCATGTGTTTTTAGTGCCATCACATTGGAGTACAAAGCTGCCTTGGGATTAGAGGTGGGCCGACTACGGCATTTCCCAGGACCTGATAAGCAGACGCTCTCTGCTTATCAACAAGCCAAGCTGGATCTAGCTTGGCAATGGCCGAGTCCCAACCTTCATGAGCTTCTCGACTTCCGATTTGCAAAGAGCACCCCCAGAGGAAGGCTCACGTCGCATGGGGAAAAAATGCAAAAATGCTTGCTTCCGAAACATGCAAAAAAGTGTTGCAAGCCCCAGGAACTATGGCCAGAATCATGAGGAGCACCTCGGGGAGTGGAGTGTCCACATGGACAAGCAAGCACAGGAACTATACTTTTTTTTTTTTTTCGGCTTGACAGACAATTGACATAGAAAACACATAGAGCGCTTCATAAACAAACAAAAGCTGGCACCAGCTTCACTCCTTGCGCATATTTTTATAGCTTCCTGGTTGTGACGTGACACTGCCGATGATGCCACGCTTTCCATTAAACAGGTTACACGTGTTGCTAAAAGGGAACCACCAATCTTATGGTCAGGTGTCCACAAACTTTTACCAATACAGTGTGTTTCTGAATGTGACTGACTCTGGAGACTCCTTCTATGATTTTTGAATAAAAAATAAAAAATAAAAAAAACATGTCTAAAGGTGAAAATTAATGGTGCTTCTTTAAAGAGGGTAGTTTTATGAGTGGTGCATTTCACTGACCCGTCAATCCAAACAGGAAGTAGATGTTTTTTGATGAGCTCCAGGATGGAGTCGAGCCACAGCCAGAAACTGAACGACTTCCCAGGTATGTTTTCCTGAAAATGCAACAAATGGCAACTGTAAGTGCAGGTAAAGAGAAATGATAATAGACCACATTTATTACACCATCATCTCTACAGGGTTTCACACTCTCTTCTCTGATAATATTCTTTTCTCTGATATTTATGTATCTGGTAAATGCTAAACTGTCATTTTTTTCATAATTTCTTTAATTTGTTTGTTCTTTCTTTTAACTATTGTTCTTTCTTTCTTACTTCTTTCTTTTGCCTACTATTCTTCCTTTTCAATCTCTTATCCTTCCTTCCTATTCTTTCATTCCCTCCTTCCTGTCTATCCTTTATTCCTTCATTTTTGTCAATCCTTCCTTTCTTTCTATCATTCCTTCCTTCCTTCTGATAAATCCCTTTTCATTATTTTCTTCCTTCCTTTATATATTTCCTATCCTTCCCATCTTGCTTCTTTTGTATACTTCCTTCCTTCTGTCCCTTCTATCTATCCTTCTTTTTTATCTTTTCTTCCTTTATTCTTTTTTGTCTTTCTTTCATTTATTTATTTCCTTCTTTCAATCGTTCTTTCCTTCCTATTCTTCCCCGCTTCCTTTACATTCTTCCTTCCTTCCTTCCGATAAATCCTTCCTCCCTTTTCTTTATTTTTTTTCCTTTCTTCCCTTTTTTATATTTCCTATTCTTCCTTCCTTGCTTCTTTTGTATCCTTCCTTCCTTCTGTCCTTTCTATCTATCCTTCTTTTTTATCCTTTCTTCCATTATTCTTTTTTGTCTATCATTTCTTTCTTTCTTCCCTTCTTTCAATCGTTCTTTCCTTACTATTCTTCCCTGCTTCCTTTACATTCTTCCTTCCTTCCTTCCTTCCTTCTTTCCGATAAATCATTCGTCCCTTTTTTTAAATTTCTTCCTTCCTTCCTTTTTATATTTCCTATCCTTTCATCCTTGCTTCATTTGTATCCTTCCTTCCTTCTTTCCTTCCTTTTGTCCTTTTAATCTATTCTTCTTTTTTATCCTTTCTTCCTTTCTTCTTTTTTTGTCTATCATTAATTTATTTCCTCCCTTTTTTCAATCATTCTTTCCTTCCTTTTCTTCCCTGCTTGCTTTACATTCTTCCTTCCTTTATTCCTTCTTTTCTCTCCTTCCTTAGGGTAAATCCTTCCTTCCTTTTTACCTTCCTATTTTTTCTTCCTTCCTTCTTGCTGATATCAGAGTTGGTTGTGATGGTATTGTTTGTACTGTGTTTACACTCAGAACTCACGACTCAACACACACTACTCTGAGGCACGTAAAAGCACACTCTGCCGTGTTGTGTGTTAATACTTCAGGTAAAGTCCGTCTGGAACACCTGCATGCAGACTTTAATTAGGAAACAAAAGAAGGATGTGTAAAAACTTTGTGGGACTTGAGGATGTACCTTGCAGAATTTGGACCAAGACACCTGGCAGTCGTTATACGAAGCGTGTTGACCTTTAAAGAGAACAGGACATGATGATGAAATATGTTTCAACTTTAGCATATCACGGCTTTATTTACAAACACACCCTGAGACTCGCCCAGACTTGCTCCACGTTCTTTATATTTTCTGTGTGTTCACACCTACAGATTTACCCTGTGTTATGGGGACACATGTACAACTCCACTGAGTAAAAAAAGCGAGCCAAAAGTCATAAAAGGGAATATATTATGCTTTTTAATGGTCTTGCTAATTTCCTAAACATTGCGTTATTGTTAATGCCTTTGACAGACTGAGTGCTTTTAGCAATCTTATAAAACCATTACAAATGACACTGTGTGGCAGATCTAATAAACGTTGGTATGACGTGTATGTAGATTGTACGATGATGATGCCTACTGAATCATAGGCCACAGCTTAAAGTATAGAACATCATCAGCAATGCAAACAAATAAAGCTGGAAGTGGCGGTGGTGGAGGAGAATATAAACCCAGTCTTGGAGGCCTATATGGAAGCCAACCTGGGATGCCAATTTTACAAAGGGTGCTTTGTATTCATTTATATACATACATAGCCTACGTGTTAAATTAAACACTGCAAGATGGTCCTCTTGAATTTCTAACACTATCAAAGTTTTTGCAGACTTTCTTTGATCATGAGAATGTGATGATACACCTAACATGTATAGACTAGATGTAGTTTGGGAGTCGTTACTTGTTACATGACACCAGTGACCACTGACCCAGAAGTTTATCTCCCAGCATGCTCATCTGCTCTTTATTAAGCCCACGGCCGGCGAAGCTGGAGAACTGCCAGCTGATGACCTCGGAGAGTTGGCTCCAGCTGGCCCTGGATGGGTTGCTGAAAAATGCCAGGTTCTACACAATCAACAAGGAGAGAGAGAGAGAGAGAAAAAAAGAGATTTATATTCATTCTCCAATAAACTTTCCACAGAACTGTCCATAGAATCTAAATACACTATATTGCCAAAAGTATTGGGACACCTGCCTTTTCCAACCCTGTGATTCTTCCACAAACTGTTAACACAATGTTTGAAGCACAGAAGTGTATAGGATGTCTTTGGTGTGTATTTAATTTTCCCTTCCCTCCTTACTCTACACATACAAATCCTCTAGTCAGATTTGTTTTATTTTTGATGTGTATATACTGTCATGTGTAAAAGAAAGTACACCCTCTATGAATTCTATAGATTTACGTTTCAGGATATAATAAAAAAAATCATCTGGCCTTTATCAGGATTTTAAAATTGGGTAAATACAGCTTCGAATGTACAGCACATGACATAAGTTGTCATTATTTATTTATTTTTTTACAAAAGGCCAAACTGGAAAATAAAAACTAAAAGTAAGTACACCTTACTGCTCCCATAGGACTTAAACTGCAAATTAAATGATACATTTTCTATCTGCTAATTTGTCCAGCTTTATAAAAGCCCACGTTTTGGTGGTTTGTTGGTCTGGAGCATTGAGGTGTGTGATAACACAATGCCAAGACATCAGCAATTATCTTAGAGAAGCAATTGTTGCTGCCCATCAATCTAAAAAAGGATTACAAGACCATTTTCCAACAATTGAAAGTTTATTATTGTACAGTAAGGACCATTATTCATAAGTCCAAAATATTCAGGCCAATCATTCCAGGAGCGGATGTCCCAGGAAATACTTAACAAGGTCATACAATTCAAGGCTCAGAGAAAATTTCAGAGTTACATCTCAGGATCTACAGGCCTTATTTAGCATGCTAAATGTAAAAGTTCATGACATTACAATAAGAAAACACCTGAACAAGTATGGTTTTTAACAAACCACAAGACTTCTGAAAATACTTCTGGAAAAGACTTCTGGAAGACTTCTGGTCTTTTAAACGGAGAGGACCAAAGTGGAAATGCTTGGCCATGTACAATGCTGATGGTCTGGGCTTGTTTTGCAGCTAAAGCACCTGGGCAACTTGAGTCGAGCATGAACTTGTCTATATACCAAAGTATTCTCGAGTTAAATGTGAGGTCTTCTCTCCAACAGATAAAGCTTAGCCGAAAATTGGTCATGCTGCAGGACAATGATCCCAAAAACACCAGCTAATCTACAACATCTATAAAAGAACAAAATCGAGGTGTTGCAATTGTCAAGTCAAAATCCAGACCTCAACCTGAGTGAAACGCTCTGGCAGGACCTTAAGAGAGCTGTGCATCAACAAACCTGCAAAACTTAAAGAACTGTTAGTTATTGTTAGTTTAGTTGTAATATGTCAGGTAGCATTGAACTTAAGATTGTATTTACTTAATTTCAAAACCTGGAGAAGTACCAGATGACATTTATCATGTTTGAAGCTTAAAACCCATAGAATTCAACAAGAGTGTACTTTCTTTTTCACACAAAATTTATGGGATGCAAATGAGCGATCGACTCTCTACTACGTTTACCATTCCAGTCTCACCTCGAGCATGTTTACAGTTACAGGGAAGCAGTTACGGAGGACAGATCCTCATTTGCCTAGCTGTTATCATGCAATGAGTTCTATGCAAATACTCTCTGTGATTAGATCAGTGTCAGGATTTCTTCCATACATTCATCTCCCTCATGCATGTGCTCGTGTCTCACCTTTGGATCATCTGTCAGCAGATTGTACCACATGACCGAGCCCCAACCTGCAGGCAACTGGCTGACGTTGGAAATCACCACCAACGGCAAGGAGCAGGTCTGGATACACACACATACACACACACACACACACACACACACACACACCACACACAATTTAGTCAAGTCACTCTTCTAGTTTTTTTATCTAGTTTTATTTATGTTCAGATATCTTAAATAAGTTTTATAATTAAATCGGGCCGTTCTTCGAAAATGTATTCTCCTAAATATATATATAT